>CM039119.1:1672147-1955296 GCA_022036555.1 Microstegium vimineum
AATGCTATTAATTAGTTCTGGCGTTATAGAAGTTCTTAACTGAGACGATGGAAGAGAAAATGTAAGGGACAAAACCATACATCTGTAAATACAAAACATTGGTGACTATAAAACTGAAAACTAAAAAGAACCCTGTAAATACACCCATGCACCCAAAATCTTACACTTATAGCACCTTGCTACTTCCTCAAGTCGAGAACTAGAGCACATATGCACATCCAAAAACTTAAACCCAGATAAATAGGTTCCACCGAGCCGGCAGCTTGCTGCCCCCTCAAGTCCCTGCTCCGAAAATTAATATTATCTTTGTTATATTTGTGCCATCTTCTTTTTCCAACGATGCTAATATATGTTACTTGTAGTACATAACAAACTTTGCTTTAGAGCTAAGAGAAAAAAAAAAGTGATGATTTAAAGAAACAGTCATGAGAGTTACAACATCTTTTTTTTAGTTGCTTCAGTGCACCACAAGTCAGCTTCTACACTAACAGTAGATCATATATATGGCCACGAACAGAGTTTCCAGTTGTACATACGCCTACATTTAAATCATTTTTCTCCTTTTTTTTCCCTCCTCTATGTAAATAAACATGTCTAAAGAATGCGAGTAACAAAGTAGTAGCTTTTTTTTGAAGCGACAGTAACAAAAAATAAGCTAAACGGCATCGTCATCAGGTGTTCGATCTATTTCGTTTGAGTCCACGTCAGCATCCACCACCTGTTTCTCAGGTTCTCAGCCGAGCCCGGCGCAGTCGCGGCGGACGTTCCCCTGGGCCGTGGTGGTCTTGACCCCAACACGGCCCATCTTAGTAATGGCGTCGACAAAGGCCTTCTCGAACGCGCCGCGACTCCGGGCCAGCGCGTCGACGGTGGGCCTGGACCTGGGGTCCGTGTGCAGCGCCTGGTCCGACGCCAGCAGGCCCTTGCCCGCCTGCAGGTTCCGGAAGAACTGGTTGTCGAAGGTCACCGGCGTCACGGCGTCCATGGCCACGGTCACCCTCGGGTCCACCCCTGCCGGGCACCACGCCGCCAGCTGCGCCGCCTACCCCGCGTCCAGCGTCCGATCTGCTCCCCGTAGCCGCCCGGCGAACGTGCTGCAGTGCGCTAGACCCACCGTGTGCCCGGCTGCATTATATTGTATGGAAGGTAGTAGCTGTTAGTGGTCGTCGTCTTCAGTCATTGTTTCATGGCCAGCCGCGGCGACCATGCCTTGGCTTATTGGCTTGCAAGACCAGAAACGATCGTAAAAAACGTACCTGAGAGGGCGACCATGTCGGCCTGCGACAGCCCGTTGGCGGCGAACATGCATCTCTGGTTGAGCTGATCAAGGTAGAAGAAGGGCGCCGGCAGCTAGCCTCCCGTTGACGCTACTCGCCGTCGATCTCAGCCCGTGCAGCCGACCCAACTCCACTGCGTACGACGGCCCGCCGGCCTGCACGTACGGATTCAGTTTCCATGCATGATCTCCGCTTGTAACTGCTGCAGTGCAGTGTGTGTGCAGTGCGTACCAGCGCGATGGCGTCCCTGGTGGCCATGGCGAGGACGTCGGTGCACGACACCTTACCACGGCACCCCGGCGCGCGCGGCGTCCACGGACGCCCTGGCCCTGATCACCGTGTCGAAGCCGCCGTCGCCGGCCAGGGACAGGTTGATGGGGGTTGTCCTTCTCCGCCGTGTTGTTCGCCGTCGACGCCACCATCACCGACGCGTCGCAGCCCGCCTACTAGCTGGACGGTCGCGGAAGAAGAGGCGCACTGTGGCGCCGACGGTCGCGAGCGCCTAGTAGCTGGATCTTCTTGGCCACCACGCCGCGCACGATCGACTCCACGTGGGGGCACACGCCGGCGTAGTACCCGCGCCGGAGCTGCGCCTCGCAGACGCTACCACACTGCCCGCCGCCGCGAGCACCAGCACCCAGAGCAGCGCCGCCGGCGCCCATGCTGATTGATGTACGTACGCTCGCTAGCTGCCATTAGCTAGTGATCGAGCAATGGTAGCTTAGCTTGCCCGTTGCTTTCTCGCTGCCAGCGAACAAATGGCCGTCGGCGTGCAACAGTTTGCCGATTAGCTACATTGTTCTCCCTTGCTTTGAGGTTCAACTACGTATATGCCTATGTTTTTTTAACTTTACATGTTTGCTTCTGTTTTTTAATCAGAAACTTTCGATTGTCCCTATTTTTTGAGCTCAAACTACACGTTTTACGTGCACGCCCGCGCCGCTCGCGCTGCGCTGCGCCGCCCCGCCCATGCACGCCCGCGTCGGCTGCCCACTCCCCGCGCCTCTCGCCGGCCCTCTCCTGGATCCGCCCGACACCCAACACGCAGGTGATTGAGGACGATGGGAGACATGATGTGTTTTGGATAAGGGGTAGTATAGTCTTTCTCCATTTTTTTTTCTTTTTTGAAACAATTTTTAAATATATTATTTAGCAACAGCTCACTGTGTTAAAAAATAGGGGTAAACGGAAGCTTTAGATTTAAAAAACAGGGGCAAACATGCAAAGTTAAAAACCAGAGCAAATATGTAGTTAGAGCTTAAAACAAGAGCAGTATGCAATTGTAAAAAAAATGATTCTTTGGTTCAGTTTCTAACTTTCTATGCGCGTGCTGCAAAAATGATCGTGAGCTTGTAAACCTTGTTTGTCTCCAGTCGGACGACGAGTTGACGACGAACAGAGGAGGAAATACAGTGGCCGATTTCAGTTCGGATATGGGCCTAAAATGCCATCAGAGAGAGCCCATACACACTTGGATGTGAGGCACATCTGGAAGAGTCCAGATCCAACGCCCTTCCTCACCTCCGTCCAAATCCAGCAGCAGGCGCAGAACGCAGCCCAACCAAGCAAGCGCCATGCCGCCGCTGCCGGATGAGCTCGTGGAGGAGGTGATCCTCCGCTTCCCGCCTGAGGAACCCGCGGGGCTCGTCTGCACGAACTGGTGCCGCCTCGTCCCCCCGCCCCCCCACCCTGGGGATGCTCTGCAACTGCAACCTCCTCTATGGCAACAACCTGCCACGGGCGTGCCCTCGGTGAGACGTCTAGCGTCCTCGTGGTCTGGAACCCCATCACGGATGAGGTGCGGGAGCTTCCCCTTCCGCGGCAGTCGAAGTAGTTCTGGACGGCTGCAGTTCTCTGCGCTGCCGCCTGCCACTGTTGGAATTTATATGGGGCTTGGCCCAATAATAAATTCAGAAATTCTTAATAAATTTCAAAGGTCCATGCAGGAAAGCATGAGAAGATGTGAGAATTACTTAGTACCACATTGCTTGTGGAAGTAGAGGTATTGGTTGGACCGGACTATATAATAAGACTATCGGTCACGCCAATATATCATAAAATTAAGAGCTAGAGTTTCTACCTCTTCTCGCTGTTGCGCCACCGTAGCTACTCTAGTCCGATCGTCGGCGTGCACCGACGACAGGTCTCCGGAACCCTCCGTCCAAGTCAGGCGGCGCTACGTCCCGGCGTATTCGTCGTCAGCTGAACCGAAGTCTTCCGCTGCCGCTGATTCACATCAACGACATCGACATCGTCTTCAACAACCTGAACGTCGCTCCATCGACACCCGCATCTTCGCTATCTTCACCGCAATCTACTACTCCTACAACCAGCAGGTATAAACCTTGTGATCTAATCTTGTCGTTCATACTATCCAATCTATCTAGTAAATAAGTTATGTCTACGCTAGTTAACTTGAATATGCTATGTGATATGTGGTTTAATCATGTTAATATACAATACATGCTTATTCTAGTTAATCAATCTGTCATGATTTATATTTTGGTATTAATCTGGAAATTGTCATATTATTTAACAATCCAAAAACCTTATTATAGATTTTCAGAATTATCTTTGGCTAGTTTTGTTGACGCGTTGAAGCCAGAAAAGTTTACTGGTGCAAACTTTAAGAGGTGGTCCGTCAGGGTCACAGATTGGCTTACTATCATGAATGTTTTCTGGGTCAAAGATGGCTTGCACGAGGGTAATATCTCTGATGAAGATTAGAGAAAATATCAGCAAGCTAATAAGATCTTTATGAGAGTTGTGCGTATTGTGGTGTCGGGTCATATCTATGATGCCCTCATGCACTATGGAGATGCACAGTCTCTGTGGAACTATCTGAACTCCACCTATGGAGTTTCGGATGCAGGCAAAGAGCTATATCTCATGGAGAGCTTCCATGCCTATAAGATGGTTGGTAACAAATCTATAGTCGAGCAAGCTCATGAGGTGCAGCGCATGGCTAAGGAACTTGAGCTCCTTAAGTATGTTTTACCTGATGAATTTGCGGCTGGTTGCATTATTGCAAAGTTGCCTTCTTCATGGACGAGCTTCGCCACAAGTCTTAAACACAAGAGACAGAAAATATCAATTGAAAACCTGATAGCATCTCTTGATGTTGAAGAGAAGGCTCGGGCTAAAGACAACATTGAGAAGGAGAACGAGGATAGAGCTAGTGCCCACTTTGTCCAGAGAAACCATGGCAAGAACAAAGTAAAGGTTAAGCTTTTCAATGCCAAATCAACTACTCCCTTCAAGAAGAAGAAGAAAGACAAAGCTGAGATGCCTTGCTTCACCTGTGGAGAGCTTGGTCATTTTGCTAAAGATTGTCCGGAACGAGCGGACTGAAAAGAGAAAAAAAGGCCAATCTCGTGACTACTAGCAAAACTAATGACGGGTATGGTAATTTCCCTACTGTACTATCAGTTTTTTCAACACCAAGTTGGTGGGTTGATACAAATGCTGATATTCACGTGTGTGCTGATATCTCTTTGTTTTCTTCTTACCAGGGGCTCCAAGGTTCCTCCGTCCTAATGGGGAATGTGTCACATGCTTCTGTTCGTGGTGTTGGCACGGTAGATCTGAAGTTTACTTCGGGAAAGATCGTGCAATTGAAGAACGTGCAACATGTCCCTACTATTCGCAAGAACCTTGTTAGCGTATCCCTTCTTTTGAGAGATGGATTTAAAGTAGTATTAGAGTCCAATAAAATAGTTATGTCCAAGCATGAACAATTTATTGGTAAAGGCTATGAATGCGGAGGCTTGTACTGCTTATCTTTGGCAGATTTTAGTAATAAGTCAGTTAATCATATTTGTGGCATCATTAATGATAATTCAAGTGTTTGGCATTCTCGTTTATGTCATGTGAATTTTGGCTTGATATCGCGTTTATCTAGCTTGAGTTTAATTCCAGATTTCACTATTGCCAAAGGTTCTAAGTGTCATAGTTGTGTGCAATCAAAGCAACCTCGAAAGCCTCATAAGGCAGCGGAGGAGAGAAACTTGGCGCCTCTTGAACTCATACATTCTGATCTTTGCGAGATGAATGGTGTGTTGACAAAAGGTGGAAAGAAATATTTCATGACTTTAATTGATTATGCAACTAGATTTTGCTATGTTTACTTGCTAAAAACTAAAGATAAATCACTAGACTATTTTAAAATCTATAAGGCTGAAGTTGAAAATCAGTTAGAGAGAAAGATTAAACATCTAAGGTCTAATCGTGGTGGTGAATATTTTTCTATACTATTTGATGAGTTCTGTGCGGAACATGGCATTATTCATGAGAGGACAGCTCCCTATTCACCTGAATCAAACGAGATTGTCGAGAGGAAAAACCGCACGTTAACTGACTTGGTGAACGCCATATTAGACACTGCTGGACTATCTAAGGCATGGTGGGGGGAACCTTTATTGACTGCGAGTCATGTCCTGAATAGAATTCCAAACAGAAATAAAGAAAACTCCATATGAGATTTGGGTTGGTAGGAAACCATCACTTTCATACTTGCGCACGTGGGGATGTTTGGCGAAAGTCAATGTTCCAATTTCAAAGAAGTGTAAGCTTGAGCTGAAGACTGTGGACTGTGTCTTTCTAGGATATGCTCACCATAGCATTGCTTATAGATTTTTAGTAGTAAAATCCGAGGTTCCTGATATGAATGTAGATACAATCTTTGAATCTCGTGAAGCTATATTTTCTGAGAATATATTTCCTATGAAAGATATGCATAGTAATGCTTAATTTTCTACTGAATTAGCTCTTGATTTTACTATACCTACCGAGCATCCTGTTGAGTCTTTTGAACAACCACTTAAAGAAGTCTTAGAGGAGGATGACAATGAAGTTCCCGTGAGGAATAAGAGACAAAGGATTGCAAAATCTTTTCGTGATGATTTCATTGTGTACCTTGTGGACGATACTCCCACTTCTATCACAGAGGCATATGCATCACCAGATGCAGATGATTGGAAAGAAGCCGTTCGTAGCGAGATAGACTCAATTCTTTCTAATGGAACTTGGGAGTTATCTGAGTTGTCATTTGGTTCTAAACCCATTGGTTGTAAGTGGGTGTTCAAGAAGAAGCTTAGACCTGATGGTACTATTGATAAGTACAAGGCTCGGCTTGTGGCTAAGGGTTATACCCAGAAGGAAGGCGAGGATTTCTTTGATACTTATTCACCTGTTGCTAGAATGACCACCATTCGAGTTCTACTTTCTCTGGCTACCTCATATGGTCTTCTCGTTCATCAAATGGACGTGAAGATAACTTTTCTTAATGGAGAGTTGGATGAGGAGATTTATATGGATTAGCCTGATGGGTTTGTAGTAAAAGGTGAAGAGCAAAATGTGTGTAAGTTATTGAAATCATTGTATGGATTAAAACAAACACCTAAATAATGGCATGAGAAGTTTGACACGACTTTAACTAGTGCGGGTTTTGCTATTAATGAGGCTGATAGGTGTGTACTATCGATATGGTGGGGATCAATCTGTTATTCTATGCTTATATGTTGATGATATTTTAATCTTTGGAACAAGTATTGATGTCATAAATGAAGTCAAGTCTTTTATGTCAAAGAGTTTTGACATGAAAGATCTAGGAGAAGCTGATGTAATTTTAAACATCAAGCTGATTAAGGAAGAGAGTGGGATTACTTTGTCGCAATCACACTATGTTGAGAAGCTTTTAAGCCGATTTGGCTTTATGGATAGCAAGCCTTCTCCAACACCTTATGATTCTAGTGTGACACTAAGAAAGAACAAAAAGAGTGCTAAAGATCAGTTGAGATATTCTCAAATTATCGGTTCACTCATGTATCTAGCTAGCGCAACCAGATCAGATATCTCTTTTGTTGTGTACAAATTGAGTAGGTACATGTCCAACCCGGGTGATAATCATTGGAATGCACTTGAAAGGGTCTTGCGCTATCTTAAAGGTATAATGAGTTTGGGGATTCACTATTCTGGGCACCCAACTGTGCTAGAGGGATATAGTGATGTGAACTGAATTTCTGATATTGATCAAATCTATGCCACTAGTGGGTATGTTTTTACTCTTGAAGGTGGCGCAGTGTCATGGAGGTCTTGTAAACAGACTATTTTGACTAAGTCAACCATGGAAGCAGGACTTACTGCTTTATATACAACATCTGCAGAGGCAGAGTGGCTACGTGAGCTCTTGTGTGACCTACCGGTGGTTGAAAAACCAATACCGACTATCCTTATGAACTGTGATAATCAAACAGTGATCACTAAAGTGAATAGTGCAAAGGATAATGCGAAGTCAACAAGACACGTTAAAAGACGTTTGAAGTCTGTCAAGAAGCTGAGAAATTTCGGAATAATAACTGTGGCTTATGTCCAAACCGACAAAAACCTAGCAGATCCCTTTACTAAAGGGCTATCACGGAATGTGATAGAAATTGCATCAAGGGAGATGGATATGAGACCCATGTGAGTTTGCAGTAGTAGTAACCCAACCTTTTTGATCGGAGATCCCGTGACTAAGGATCTGGGAAGAACAAGCTATTGATAAACTGAGAAGAGTATAACTATAAACCCTCTCTAAGTGAAGATGCAAATACTCTCAAAGCATTGAGGCACTGTATGGTAGGTTGGCTAAATACCTTAATATGTTCTATTGATTTTCATTAGCGAAGATGCTGTCCTACAGAGCATTCTTGAAAGAATATACCCATATGAGTTCGACTGTTAAAACATCGCAGTCTATGGGACTTGGGTAGTCTCTAGTAAACTCATTAAGAGACCACGGAGTACGACGTATATGCTCAACTCACGGAGTAAGGCTATTGGTGGTCAGGTACTAGTTTGGCTTTGGGTAAAGCTCATTCGTACAAAACTTGCAATTCAAGGCGTAGTCCATTGTTCAAGTTGTGGATGAGTGTAACTTGAGGTTCTAGGCGGAAGTTCAACTTCACAGTCTCTGCCGAAACACTGGTATATCAAACAGGAGCGAGAACAGGCAAATCTCTAAATGGGTATTTGAGATCTGGTGGGGGATTGTTGGAATTTATATGGGCTTGGTCCAATAACAAATTCAAAAATTCCTAATAAATCTCAAAGGCTCATGCATGAAAGCAAGAGGGGATGTGAGAATTATTTAGTACCATATTGCTTGTGGAAGTAGATGTATTGGTTGGACTGGACTATATAATGAGACTATCGGTCACGCCAATATATCATAAAATTAAGAGCTATAGTTTCTACCTCTTCTCGCTGTTGCGTCACCGTAGCTACTCCAGTTCGATCGTCGACGTGCACCGGCGACCGGGCAAGAAGGTCTCCGGAACCCTCGTCTTCGTGATCCTGCAGCGGGAGAAGGCGAATAAGGTTTTTGGGAAGCGCACTTCGCGCGACTGCTCCCAATCTTTACGACGGGTCGTCTTCCGTCCAAGTTAGGCGGCGCTACGTCCCGGCGTATTCGTCGTCAGCTGAACCGAAGTCTTCCGCCGCCGCTGATCGACATCAACGACATCGACATCGTCTTCAACAACCTGAACGTCGCTTCATCGACACCCGCATCTTCGCCATATTCACCGCAATCTACTACTCCTACAACTAGCAGGTATAAACCTTGTGATATAATCTTGTCGTTCATACTATCCAATCTATGTAGTAAACAAGCTATGTCTATGCTAATTAACTTAAACATACTATGTGATATGTGGTTTAATCATGTTAGTATGCAGTACATGCTTATTCTAGTTAATCAATCTGTCATGATTTATATTCTGATATTAATCTGAAAATTGTCATATTATTTAACAGCCACCACCTTGATTGCCACCATGGAGCCTCGTCGCTTTTGTGTGCTTCAACATCACTAGCAGCCGCACCTTTGTCTACACCTACTCATCCAATGCTGCTGCCTGGAGTGAAAGTGAACCAGTCTGCGCTCAACAAAATTTCCTCCCCTACTCCCGGATGCATGGGCAGTGCGCTTGTGGGGAAGGCTATCTACTTTGGGAATGTGGTGGGAGCTGCACAGCTCTCATGTACGATTTGGAATTGCATCAAGTGTCGTTGATTCGACTACCATCTCTACCGCGGAGGTCTCTGCTGGCTCGTCAACAGAATTTATCTTGCTTCCAAACGTAGCTTTCTTAGTGGTACTGAAATCATGCATTGTCACCAAGCTGTTCAGACAAGCTTCTAAAGTTTGGAACGACACCAGCTCTAACTCTGAAGTACCTGTCCCCTGAGGCTTATTGGTATTTCTTCAAGACAACTACATTAGATACAAGCTTGCATAACTGGCCATGGAGATAGCCAAACTGCAGAATCGTTCAGTCAATAGTGCATATATCACCTCTTATTTGTCGAGGGACAATTTTAACATACACTTTTGGTTTAAGGTTCTGAGATTCATTAGAGGGTTCATCCAGAAGCATATCTCCAAATTCGGCGTGCATCCATTTGATTTTCTAAGGTCTTTGCTACGGTACTCCGGAATGAATGTGGATCGTGCATTTATTTCGATACAACGGTCACGATCATCTGAGGTAATAGTATTTATTGAATTTTTATTTTATAAAAATAGGGTAATATGATAGCTCGTTCCGCATGCGCATGCGCGCCAGTGAGTTCCGCGCGCTGGCCGCCGTTCGGGCTGCTGCGCGCGACGGCGCCGCCGCCGCCGACGAGGACGGCGATGTTGACGTACCCGGCGTACTGCTCGAAGTTGACGCGCGGCGGCTGCCCGGGCAACGCCGTGATCCTGTCGGCCTCCTTGCTGCCCGTGGGGTCGCTGCAGTACGTGGGCAGCTGACCAAAGCTTCTCACGGGGTCAGCCCATGTGCCGTTAGTCTCGGCGTCAGACAAGGCCACGCCCTGTGCCCGACGAGACTCCATGAACTGCCTCAGCAGTGCTGCTCCGTCCATGGTGGCTAGCTGCACGTCGTGTCGCCATCGCCGTCGTCACCGTCGGCGTGATCGCTGTCAGCAACATGAATAGGGAAGACTAATGCATGGTGTTTTATTTTTTGATTTATTAATTTATTTAGTAAATTATTAAGCTTAGAAAAATCAACGGTCCAGATTTGATTTAAGATATTACCTCCTGGGAGGTAACCGGAGTACCTGAGCATTGGTCTTCACTAAAACAAAACAATGTACAGCTGCAAAGAATGGCTGCACCGTCTGAAGATTTCATGATTTGTCATCAGTATCACCGCTCTCCTCAAGAGGAGGTTCCAGAGATAAGAATCCAAGGTGTGTTGTATGGACTATGGAAGCATTAAAGAAACAAGGAAAATTTGAGGTCCTAGTATGGAGATCTTAGGTACCCCCTACTACAGTTATGTCAAGCAAAATATTACAGGTGCAAAGAGGAAGCACTGTATGAAAGATGGAGCCACATTCTGTTAATTTTATCATTCTCTGGTTTATGCAGGAACATATATAATTTTATCGCCACCGTCGTCGTCTAATGTTCTATCGCTTGAAGACGTCTTAAAAGTAAATACTAGTATATATACATGAAGGATTAACGAGCTGAGTTAGATTTTTCAACCCGCGAAGCAGCCGGCCATCACATCCAAACGTAACGGGAGGTTCGACGGACGTTTGTATACATGCTGGAGTAGCTACACGTGAATAGAGAGCAATATAATGCCATATATATAGAGAGAGAAAGAGAGAGACACACACGATGGTTGCTGTTTTCCATACCGTGACAATTTATAACTTATATGGTGGTGAAAACATTCTTGGATAAACTGTCCATCTCATCATATATGGATTGATGGAAATCCAACGACATCCAAACAAAACTTCAATTGGAATATATAATACAAATGATACATGGCATTATATTGCTCTCTATTCGATCGTTATAAAAAAGAGAGCACACAACAGCGCTCACAACAACTTGTCAAATAAAATTAAGTAGGTAAAATATGCATGATGCATGCTGAATAAATTACCACACACACTAAATTGATGTAGCGCACGATGCAATAATGCCCCTGACAGCACAAACCTGCCTCACCCGTGCACGGGGGTGACGTCAGAACAAATCCCTTGAACATCAGTTCCCGGGACAGGTTCAGTTGGGACGCAAACCAGATTATCGCAGCAGCCGGGAAAAGGACCACCGCCGACGGGAGAAGTAACGCCGCTGTCGGGGTCGCAAAGAGTCTTCAATTCTGCGCAACCCTTCGTCTGCTGCTGCAGTTTTCTTGCCCCGGGCACGACGACGACTCACCACCAGGTGGTGCTGTTGCCAGCAGCAGCAGCGCCACGGCCATCATCACTGCCGCCATCTTCCTGCAGCTGGTAGTCGCCATTCGATCTCTTATAGCACGTAGTACTACAACCTTACTCTCTCTGTTTTGCTTGGCTTTTGTTGTCTGCACTGTTGCGCAGGCAGCTATATATATAGGCGATGCGTATACAGAATGAACTAGCACTAAACATAATAAAGAAACCATGCACATAATGGAACTCACGTTGTGCTTAACTACATTATACCGGTTCCTTGTCAACTATATATGCAAAAAAAAAAAAAAGATATTGAGATGATCCTGATGCAAGCATATCACGCAACTACGGATCACGGCACCACTCTTGCATCTATTAATTGTATGTACACATGGCGGGTGAACAGTCTGAGAAACACCGTATGTACGCTGAACTTTTGTCCTGTGTCGACTCATTCTGGGAATCAAGTGTGTCATCCTCCCAACTGAACTTTTGCTCGCATTCAGTATGTACGCTGTAAATAAATTCTAGAGCAACTGGAAAAAAAGATGATTCTTTGGTTCAGTTTCTATGCGCGTGCTGCAAAATGATCGTGAGCTTGTAAACCTTGTTTGTTTCCAGTCGGATGACGAGTTGACGACGAACAGAGGAGGAGGAGGAGGTACAGTGGCCGAGAGAGCAAGCTGGGCCGATCTCAGTTCGGCTATGGGCCTAAAACGCCATCAGAGAGAGCCCATACACACTCGGATGTGAGGCCCATCTGGAAAGAGTCCGTGTCCAACGCCCTCCCTCACCTCCGTCCAAATCCAGCAGCAGAACGCAGCCGTAACCAAGCAAGCGCCATGCCGCCGCCGCCGCTGCCGGATTAGCTCGTGGAGGAGGTGATCCTCCGCTTCCCGCCTGAGGAACCCACGGGGCTCGTCCGCGCCGGGTTTGTCTGCACGAGCTGGTGCCGCCTCGTCTCCGACCCCGACATCCGCCGCCGCGCCCCGATGCTGGGATGCTCTGCAACTGCAACCTTCTCTACGGCAAGAACCTGTTCAGATTCATTCCCACGACCGGCTTCTGCTTCCCGCGCACCAATTTCCCGTTGCCTGCGCGTGCTAGATGCCCGCCATGGCCGTGTCCTCGGTGAGACGGCCAGCGTTGTCGTGGTCTGGCCGTCTGGGACCCATCACGACTCGGTCACACGGATGACGTGCGGGGGCTTCCCCTTCCGCGGCAGTCGGAGTCCTGGACGACTGCAGTTCTCCGCGCTGCGGCTGCTCTTCAATGCCACCATCACTAGCCGCACCTTCCTCTGAGATTCTAATGTCATTGGCCCTCTGTAACTACAGTATGTCAGTTGCTAAGCTAACAGTCTGATTTTTCTGACCTTGATACCATAGGTGGTCTACAGAGTAATTACACAGATCATAGATGGCGACCACTGGTCAACTGAGCGAAGGCTTCGAATTCAACAGTCAAGGGTTGTACGTATTCTCTTGAAGTATCCAACCTGTAAAAAGTTCAAACAAAAATAAAAAGTCAATCAGAATAACCATGTGAAGGCAAAAGCAGCCCCAAAGGTCATACATCAGCACTCCCAAAGGCTTTGTGGATGGCATAGCTTACAAATAGTTTCAGAAACATCAAAACTCACCTTGTGTTTTCTTACCTATCCTGCTGCGTTCTGTTCCTGAGAAGAGAGGGCTCACATGGAAATTTTCCTTTCTGCAGCCTTGGGTGAATTGATGACTAGATCCATAAATTTCATCATCGACAAGTTCTCGAAGCCGCCGGCACTGGCCATGGAGGAAAGCCTACATAGGACTCTTCTCCGAGCACAGGCCGTCGACGAGGAGGCCATGGGGCGGCACATCACAAATCAAGCCATGATCCAGCTGCTGGGCATGCTCAGAGACGCCATGCATCGAGGCTATTACGCACTCGACACCTTCAGGTACCAACCTGACTATGGAGAGGATGACAGTGATCAAGTTGTTAGCCGATTCATGTCCCTATCCAAGGTACCCTTTGCAAAGGATCCCTGTTTCTTCAGACAAACTGCACAGTTTCGGAAACAGCTACAAGAGGCACTAGACAGATTGAGCTCCATGGTTGTTGATCTGAATGAGTTGGTCATGTTCTTGGCGAGCTACCCTCGTCTGTGTCGCCAACCTTACAGCATGCATATCCTACTGAGTAACTGCATGTTTGGTCGCCAAGTGGAAGTAGAACTTGTCATTAAATTTCTGCTGCACACACAGCCTCATACTTCTCAAGAATTGGAGGTCCTGCCAATTGTTGGTCCACCCAAAGTCGGCAAGAGTACCCTAGTCGCTCATGTTTGCAAGGATGAAAGAGTTCAAGATTATTTCTCAGAAATCTTGTGGCTGAATGACCTTGATTTTACAGATGACGAGCTAGCTCTTAGACAAGGATATGGGATCATACATCAAAATCAAGTTTCAAACTCCAACAAAAGCAAGATATTGCTAGTTGTTATAGAACTTTCTGGAAATGTCTCTGAAGATGCTTGGAATAGGTTCTATCCTGCTTCCAAGCGGAGCTTTTGTAGCGGGAGTAAAATCATAGTCACAAGCTGTTCAGACAAAGTTGTAAAATTTGGGACAGCACAGGCTCTAACTCTGAAGCATCTATCTCATGAAGCATACTGGTATTTCTTCAAGACACTTACATTTGGAACCATGGATCCCGAGACACACCCAAGGCTTGCAAAGCTGGCCATGGAGATAGCCAGAACCCAGAATCGTTCAATCATTGGGGCATACATGGTCTCTCATTTGTTGAGGAACAACTTTGACATGCACTTTTGGTGCAAGGTTCTGAGCTTCCAGAGATGGTTCATGCAGAATCATGTCTCCAAATTCAGCAAGCATCCATATGATCTTTTGAACCAAAACAAACCAGTACAGGTTAGACGAATGGCTATACCGTCAGAATATTTCAAGGTTCGTTGTCAGTATCATTGCTCTTCACAAGAGGAGGTTCCCAAGATAAGAGTCGAAGATGTAGTGTATGGAAGCATAAAGACTTACGGAAAATTTGAGGTCCTGTTATGGAGATCTCAGATACCCCCCTACTATAGCTATGTCAATACTTATGAGATTCAAGAGCGAAAGACTACAAGTGTCAAGAGGAAGCGTTCTATGAAAGATGGAGTCGCGTTTTGTTAATTTTGACACCATTACCTATCTCATGTAGGAACATAATTTTGTTTAGGTAGGATGGCACAAGTTACAACACAATCACACAGATCGAGTGTAAGGCCATGTTTGACATTACTTAGCTTCACCAGTGCCTGTTTGGCATAGTTCAACTTCACTGGTAACGCTGTTTTTTCTAAAAAAATAGTTTCAAGAATAACTTTTTAGGTGAAGTTAAGTTGTTTTGGAAAAATTGTTGGGTAAAACAGCTTCATGCATGGATGAGAGAAAGAAATGAGGGAGAACTAAGATAAGCTATTTTTTCTAGCTTCATGCTAATTCATGTTTTTGTGAAAGGAGCAAAAAAAATAGCTTCGCCAAAAAAACTGTTTTAAAAATAAGTGAGACTCACACAACTAATGAAGTTGTTGTGAGATGTGCCAAATATACTCTAAATAAAACCTGTAAAGTGTGACAGGTTAAAATTACAACATCATCGGACTGTACTACTACATTTTCATATGTGAAGTATAAGTGCTTATCTGTGTAATAATTGATGACGTCGAGGCATATATTTCCATGGGAGATGGGACATGGTTGAGTTCCTTGCCTTACTGCGTATAGGCGAACCCGGTCCTGACATACTGTGTATATGCATGAATGAAAATAACTCCCAATTTCTTCCCAACCTCTTGGTTTCAGTTTATTGAAAGACTGCTTTCAAAACATTGTTGCAATTGAAACCATCCAGAATAGTTTCATGTAAATCCTTTTTGAGCCCTAGGAGGTTGTCGAGACGTGTTATATCCAATTTTTTCAGTACCTTAATACAAAAATGCGTAAATCTTTTGTGTGATAAGATTAATTGAAACCATCTAGAATGATGAAAGTGTTGGGATCACCGGTGAAACTACCATGGTTTTCTCTTTCAGATGCTTCAGTTCAGAATTAAAGTGCTCAAATGGAACCTTGCCTACAGCCTGTGGCGTGCGACATGTGAAGTCACCTCTGTTCGGCTGGTAAAAAAGTTGCTGATTCCAGCTGATTAAATAGTGTTATGTAAAACAAGTTAAAAAAAGATATGTGTTTCATTTTCTTAGTTTGATTTGGACCTTTCTTAGTTTGATCTGAACATTTGGTTATTGCACCTAGAATTACAGGAAAGGTGATGTCTATTTGCTGACCATAGAAACCTTCTTAACTAGTGAATCCATTACCAGTTATTATTACCAGACTATTCAGCATGCTTTGTTGATGTGAAAATTTTTGCTGAATAGGGACATACAAGTATCTTCAATTTCTTCATTTCGTTTCCTGTCCGTGCCGGAGGCAATCTGGACCGTTGGATCCTGTTTGCACGGCCAGGGTCTGACGACCAAGTCTCTCTCTCTCTGCTCCCGTGGCCCCACCATGCCTCTCCAGTTGAAGGCAACGCAAGGAAAAAACAGAGCTTGAAGCAGAGCAGCAGATCCCACCCCACTCCGCTCCCTCCAGTCTTCGCCTGCTCCGCCGCCTGCCGTCCCCGCTGGGACCCACCTGACCCGGCCAACCACCATGGAAGAAGATCCGCCGCCGTCTCCACCACCGCCGGCGAGCGCGCTAATGGAGGAGCTCGTGGAGGAGGTCCTGCTGCGCTTCCCACCTGCCGACCCGGCGAGCCTCGTCCGGGCCGCGCTCGTCTACAGGCGCTGGCGCCGCATCGTCACGGGGCTGCAGTTCCACCGCCGCTACCGCGACCACCTCCACCGCGGGTGTGGGGGTTCGTCGCCGCCGATGCTGGGCTTCCTCGCCAACGCCGTGTCATAGCCATCAGTAGTACTCCGTACCATGTATTATGCTGAAGAGCCCTAATCTCGTCTTCTCTTATCGTAGTCAGAGTGTGCTCAAATCACACCGACTTAAAGGTAACTACTGCAATATCCTAAGTAAAACTACAGCTAACAAGCTTTTGAATTTTAAATTTTGAAGTGTTATATACAAAGTGTGTTCCTGTAACATTGAGAGACAATGGGATCTTGGAACTCATCTAAATTAGTCTGGGCCAGTAAATTACTGACCAACAAAGGAATTTAAGTGTTTTCTACTTGAGCCATTGTACAGTTTTATCCAGTATACTGTTTGCTCTGTTTTCTTGTATACACTTGTACGAATGCATTCAGAATTTTTGTACTTGCTCCTCTGAGATTCTAATCTCATTGGTCCTCTGTAACTACAGTCTATCAGATGCTAAGCTAACAATCTGATTTGTGTGACCTTGATATCATAGGTGGTCTACAGAGTAATTACACAGATCATAGATGGTGATGTCTCAGTGGTTCACTTAACCAAGGCTTGGAATTCAACAATCAAGGGCTGTACGTCTGGAAGTATCCAACAGGTAGCAAGTTCAAACAAAATAAAAAGTCAATCAGAATAACCATGTGAAGGCAAAAGCAGACCCAAAGGTCATACATCAGCAGTCCCAAAGGTCATACATGTGAATGGACTATTGACTCTTTGTATGTCTTTGCTTCTTGAGACCGACGCCGTTTCTCTCCATGGAGCTTTGATGTGAAGCATAGCTTACATAGTTTCAGAAACATCAAAACTCACCTTGTGTTTTCTTACCCATCCTGCTGCGTTCTCTTCGTGAGAAGAAAGAGAGGGCTCACATGGAAAGTTTCCTTTCTGCAGTCCTGGGTGAATTGATGATTAGATCCATAAATTTCATCATCGACAAGTTCTCGAAGCCGCCGGCACTGGCCATGGAGGAAAGCCTACAGAGGACTCTTCTCCGAGCACAGGTCATCGACGAGGAGGCCATGGGGCGGCACATCACAAATCAAGCCATGATCCAGCAGCTGGGCATGCTGAGAGACGCCATACACCGAGGCTATTACGCACTCGACACCTTCAGGTACCAACCTTACTATGGAGAGGATGACAGTGATCAAGTTGTTACTCGATTCATGTCCCTATCCAAGGTACCCTTTGCAAAGGATCCCTATTTCTTCAGTCAAACTGCACAGTTTCGGGAACAGCTACAAGAGGCACTAGACAGATTGAGCTCCATGGTTGTTGATCTGAATGAGTTGGTCATGTTCTTGGCGAGCTACCCTCGTCTGTGTCACCAACCTTACAGCAAGCATATCCTACTCAGTAACTGCATGTTTGGTCGCCAGGTGGAAGTAGAACTAGTCATTAAATTTCTGCTGCACTCTCAGCTTCATAGTTCTGAAGAATTGGAGGTCCTGCCAATTGTCGGTCCACACAGAATCGGCAAGAGTACCCTAGTCACTCATGTTTGCAAGGATGAAAGAGTCCAAGATTATTTCTCAGAAATCTTGTGGCTGAATGACCTTGATTTTACTGATGACAATCTAGCTCTCATAAAAAGATATGCGATGATACATCAAAATCAATTGTCAAACTCGAACAAACGCAAGAGATTGCTAGTTGTTATAGAACTTTCTGGAGATCTCTCTGAAGATGCTTGGAATAGGTTCTATCTTGCATGCAAACAGAGCTTTTGTAGCGGGAGTAAAATCATAGTCACAAGCAGTTCAGACAGAGTTGTAAAATTTGGGACAGCTCAGGCTCTAACTCTGAAGCATCTATCTCATGAAGCATACTGGTATTTCTTCAAGACACTTACATTTGGAACCATGGATCCCGAGACACACCCAAGGCTTGCACAGCTGGCCATGGAGATAGCCAGAACGCAGAATCGTTCAATCATTGGGGCATACAGCATCTCATATTTGTTGAGGAACAATTTTGACATCCACTTTTGGTGCAAGGTTCTGAGCTTCTGGAGAGGGTTCATCCAGAAGCATGTCTCCAAATTCGGCAAGCATCCAGCTGACCTTTTGTGCCAAAACATACCAGTACAGGGTAAACGAATGGCTAAACCTTCTGAATATTTCATAATTTCTCATGAGTATCATTGCTCTTCACAACAGGAGGTTCCCAAGATAAGAGCCGAAGATGTAGCGTATGGAAGCATGAAGACTTACGGAAAATTTGAGGTCCTGTTATGGAGATCTCAGATACCCCCTTACGGTAGCTATGTTATTACTTGTGAGATTCAAGAGCGAAAGGCTACAAGTGCCAAGAGGAAGCGTTCTATGAAAGATGGAGTCACAGTTTGTTAATTTTGTCACATTACCTGTCTCATATAGGAACATAGTTTTGTTCATTTCTTTTTCTGGTAGGATGGCACAAGTTACAGCACAGCCGCACAGGGCGACTGTAAATAAAACTTGTAAAGTGTGACGGGTTACAGTTACAACATCATCAGACTGTACTGCTACATTTTCGTATGTGAAATATAAGTGCTTATCTACATAATAACTGATGACGCCGAGGCATATATTTACGTGGGAGATGGGACATGGTTGGGTTCCTTGCCATTGGTTTTACTCCAGATGGATGCTGATTCCCGAACTCAATTTCCTCCCAACGTCTTGGTTTCTGTTTACTGAAAGACTGCTACCAAAACCTTGTTGCAATTCAAATTATCAAGAATCGTGAAAGTGTTGGGATCACCGGTGAAAATACCCTGGTTTTCTCTTTCTTGTGCTTCAGAATAGACATGTGCGGGGGTGTTTGGTTTCCCTTCCTAAAATTTAACCCCTGTCACATTGGATGTTTAGACACTACTCTCTCCGGTCCATTTTATCTGGCGCAATTTAGGACGACACGGTCTCTTAGATTACACTTTGACCGTTCATTTACTTTATATTATATTATTTATGTTTATAAACATATAATCATTGGATAGTATAATTTCTTACAAATCTAATGGTATAAAGTTTGTGTTATAATATTTAAAAATTATTAGCCTAATTATAGGTCAAAGTTTTTAAAGTTTAAATCTTGATATACGTGTACGCCAGATAAAATGGACCGGACAGAGTAATTTAGAGTAGCTAATGTTTAGTCCTCCTAATTAGCATTCGAATATCCGATGTTGATCCAAACATAAATGCTCCAATGCCTTGGCTATGCTCTATGGAACTGCGAAAGACGTCTCTCTATATGAGCAAGTTCTTCATGTCAATTTAGAAAAAAAATTCAACTCACAAGCATGTGGCGTGTGAAATGTGAAGTCGCCATCTTATGCTGAGCTGAGCACTAAACGTATTTCCTATCCTTGCATTTCATTTCCACGGTGATGTGGAATTTTCTTTGTTTTACTTGGACATTTGGTCATTTTCTTTGTTTTACATTTTCTTTGTTTTACTTGGACAGGAAAAGTGATGTCTATTTGCTGACCATAGAAACCTTAACTAGTGATGAATCCATTACCACTTATTACCGGAATATTCAGCAAGTTTGGTTGATGGGGAAGTTTGCTGAATCGGGACAGACAGTGTATCTTCAATTTCCTCATTTCGTTTCCTGTCCGTGCTGGAGGCAATCTGGACCGTTGGATCCTGTTTGCACGGCCAGGGTCTGACTACCAAGTCTCTCTCTCCCTCTCTGCTCCCATGGCCCCACCATGCCTCTCCAGCTTCAGCAGCAAGGCAAAAGCAGAGCACGGAGCAGAGCAGCAGATCCCACTCCCTCCTCGTCTTCACTCTTCACCTGCTCCGCCGCCCACATCCCTTCTGGGGCCCACCCGGCCGACCACCATGGAAGCAGATCCGCCGCCGTCTCCACCACCGCCGGCGAGCGCGCTGATGGAAGAGCTCGTGGAGGAGGTCCTGCTGCGCTTCCCACCTGCCGACCCGGCGAGCCTCGTCCGGGCCGCGCTAGTCTGCCGGCGCTGGCGCCGTCTCGTCACGGGCCCGCGGTTCCGCCGCCGCTACCGCGACCTCCACCTCCACCCCGGGGGATCTCCCTCGCCACCGATGCTGGGCTTCCTCGCCGACGCCGGCGCGGGCACCCGCTTCGTGCCCACCTCCACCTCCTCTTCGGCGGGCGGCGGCCTCCTCCTCCTCGGCGGCTGGCGCGCGCTCGACGCCCGCCACGGCCGCGCCCTCCTGCGCCGGGACCCGGGCCACGACACGACCATTGATTGCCAGCTCGCCGTCTGGGACCCCGCCACGGGCCGTCGCACGGACCTGCCCTGCCTCCCCTGGGCGCCCTACCCCTACAGCTGGAACGCCGCGGTGCTCTGCGCCTCCGCCGCGGGCGCCACCGCCTCCGCCTGCGATCACCTCGATTGCTCTGGCGGCGGCGGCGGCCACTTCCTCGTCGTCGTGGTGGGCACCAACCACGCGGAGATGTTCGCCCACGTCTACTCGTCGGAGGCGGGCGCGTGGAGCGCGCCCGCGTCCGCTCGGCACCCCGACGACAACATCGACTTCGCGCCCAGCGCGCTCGCCGGGAACGCGCTCTACTTCGCGTTCCAGACGGGCGCGGCGGCCCTGGAGTTCGATTTGGGCACGCGGGAGTTGGCGGTGGTGCGCCTGCCGCCGGCACACTTCGATTGGCAGCGCGTCGTGCTCGCCACCACCACCATGGATGATGGTCGTCGTCTGCGACTCGCCACGGCAGGCAGGTCCACGATCTACCTGTGGGCGAGGGAGGCGCCGCCTCGAGGTGATGGGAATTGGGTACAGACCAGAGCCATCGAGCTCGACACGCTGCTCCCTGCTGGTGCCATTTCAGCCTTTCCTGATGTGGTTAGCTTTGTGGATGCGCTCGGTGTCGTCTTTGTGAGGACGGGTGATGGGCTCTTCACCATTGATCTCAAGTCTCTCCAGGTCACAAAGATATCCAAGGACACTGGCTTCTCCGGCATTTTCCCCTACATGAGCTTCTACACTCCAGGTAATTGCCTTGCCTCGTCCACGTTCACCCTGTATAGCTTTGCTTGTATGTGATGAACGATGAATTAGTAAAGTGTAATATCGCGATCCAATAAAAGAAAATGGGTTACCCTTATATAGGCATATCTTGCCACCGTGCTTCAAATCTGCAATGTGCCTAGAATTGTTTCTTCATCTGTTAGACCTGTAATGTGCAGAATGTGGGGTCTTGAAACTTATCTAAAGGTACGCTGGCCCAGTAAAAACTACCAGCAGGAGAGTGGTAAAACAAAATTAATGGTATTACCCATATGAGCTTGGACACTTTACATTTCTTGGATATGATCTTTCAGTGTCACTTGATAACGTAGATGATATCAATGCCACACAGAGAAATTATTCTTTTCTAGTTGACTCCATTTTGTCTCAGTGACCAAGGGTAGCTATTACCTGGTAGCTAAACCCTAAACCTGATAACATATTTTCCCTGTGTGGTCAGAAAACACTTTCTAGTGAGAGCTAATATTTCTTCAGCCAGCTGATGTTATTCCCTAAATTTGTGTATTTCTGCAGCACTGGAAGTTGCTTCAAGTGGTGAGGGGCCAAGTTCAGGTGCCTAAGGTGCTTATGTGCAGGTTTCTCAGTCAAGGGGGGACTTAGTTGTGATAGTGGTAAATGGTAATATGCTTCTCGATGGGTTCTGATTTTAATTCAAGGGCTCTATGTTTTGTCCAAGGGATTCTATCTTGTAAATTTGTTAGCCTAATCATGATCGCTGCCTTGTTTGTAAACTGGTAACTCTCTGTGTTCTCATGAATTATAGCTTGGCAGCTTGCAATGAAATCCTATAATGAAAGTGGTTTCCCTAGTGTGTACATATGTATGGTCAAGAAAACAACTGTTTGAAGTTAATGCTATGCGCTTTTGTATGTGTCGTGGAACATTTGCTTAATTTTAGTTTGATTTTGATTCCATATCTTGTGGCCTGAAACATGAGAGCTGAGGAAGAAAGAAAATAATTCCTGACGTACATTTTGTGCCATTTTCAATAATTAGGATGTGTTCAAAGCTCTGAAGCTTTCAAGTAAATTTTGGTGAGCACCAGTCATCAAAACGTTCAGGTCTTAAATGCAGTGTATAAATTCTGCATGGATGAGTTCAGTACTTCAGTTCATACTGAATTTCTTAAAGGTTCCTAGCTAAGAATAGGGTTCTAAACTGTGTCTAGTCCTGATATTTTAGTTCACTTAAAAAAAAAAGAAAAACACATAGAATCGTTAAAAGAGTAACTGGATGTGGTTAATGATCAGACAGTAAAAGATGGAAATTGGCTGGAGTTAGTTGTAATGATTTTTTTTTTCGCATCACATGATTGCACAGTAGTTTTTCAAGTGCCTGTACTGCACAGTGCAGCAGTTTGATCCAGTATACTGCTTGCTCTGTTTTCTTGTGAACACTTGAATGAATGCATTCGGAATATTTGTACTTGGTCCTCTGAGATTCTAATCTAGCAGTTGGTAAGCAAACAATCTGATTTTTGTAACCTTGATATCATAGGTGGTCTACAGAGTAATTACACAGATCATAGATGGTGATGGCTCAGTGGTTCACTGAACGAAGGCATGGAAAACAGTCAAGGGCTGTACGAATTCTCTTGAAGTATCCAACTGGTAGCAAGTTCAAACAGAAATAAAAAGTCAATCAGAATAACCATGTGAAGGCAAAAGCAGCCCCAAAGGTCATACATGTGAATGGACATTGACCCTTTGTATGTCTTTGCTTCTTGAGCCCAATACCCTTTCTCTCCTTGGAGCTTTGATGTGAAGCATAGCTTACATAGTTTCAGAAACATCACAACTCACCTTGCGTTTTCTTTCCCATCCTGCTGCGTTCTCTTCGTGAGAAGAAAGAGAGGGCTCACATGGAAAGTTTCCTTTCTGCAGTCCTGGGTGAAGTGATGACTAGATCCATAAATTTCATCATCGACAAGTTCTCGAAGCCGCCAGCACTTGCCATGGAGGAAAGTCTACAGAAGACTCTTCTCCGAGCACAGGTCATCCACGAGGAGGCCATGGGGCGGCACATCACAAATCAAGCCATGATCCAGCAGCTGGGCATGCTGAGAGATGCCATGCACCGAGGCTATTACGCACTCGACGCCTTCAGGTACCAGCCTCACTATGAAGAGGATGCCAGTGATCAAGTTGTGACTCGATTCATGTCCCTATCCAAGGTACCCTCTGCTGCAAAGCATCCCTATTTCTTCAATCAAAGTGCACAGTTTCGGGAACAGCTACAAGAGGCACTAGACAGATTGAGCTCCATGATTGTTGATCTGAATGAGTTAGTCATGTTCTTGGCGAGCTACCCTCGTCTGTGTCGCCAACCGTACAACATGCATATCCTACTCAGTAACTGCATGTTTGGTCGCCAGGTGGAAGCAGAATTTGTGATTAAATTTCTGCTGCACACACAGCCTCATAGTTCTCAAGAACTGGAGGTCCTGCCAATTGTCGGTCCACCCAGAGTCGGCAAGAGTACCCGAGTCGCTCATGTTTGCAAGGATGAAAGAGTCCGAGATTATTTCTCAGAAATCTTGTGGCTGAATGGCCTTGATTTTACAGATGACGAGCTAGCTCTTAGACAAGGATATGCAATGGAACATCAAAATCAAGTGTCAAACTCGAACACAGGCAAGAAATTGCTAGTTGTTATAGAACTATCTCGAGATCTCTATGAAGATGCTTGGAATAGGTTCTATCTTGCTTCCAAACGGAGCTTTTGTAGCGGGAGTAAAATCATAATCACAAGCAGTTCAGACAGAGTTGTAAAATTTGGGACATCACAGGCTCTAACTCTGAAGCATCTATCTCATGAAGCATACTGGTATTTTTTCAAGACACTTACATTTGGAAGCATGGATCCTGAGACACACCCAAGGCTTGCCCAAGTAGCCATGGAGATAGCCAGAATGCAGAATCGTTCATTCAATGCCGCATACATCATCTGTTATTTGTTGAGAAACAATTTTGACCTGCACTTTTGGTGCAAGGTTCTGAGCTTCCAGAGATGGTTTATCCAGACGCATGTCTCCAAATTCAGAAAGCATCCGTATGATCTTTTGAACGAAAACAGACCAATATGTATTAGACGAATGGCTACACCTGAATATGTCATGGTTTGTCGTGACTATCATTGCTCTTCACAAGAGGATGTTCCCAAGATAAGAGGCGAAGATGTAGTGTATGGAAGCATGAAGACATATGGAAAATTTGAGGTCCTGATATGGAGATCTCAGATACCCCCCTACTATAGCTATGCCTGTACTTATGAGATTCAAGAGCGGAAGACTACAAGTGGCAAGAGGAAGCGTTCTATGAAAGATGGAGTCACATTTTGTTAATTACCTGTCTCATGTAGGAACATAGTTTTGTTCATTTCTTTTTCTGGTAGGATGGCACAAGTTACAGCACAGCCGCACAGGGCGATTGTAAATAAAACCTGTAAAGTGTGACAGGTTACAGTTACAACATCATCAGACTGTACTGCTACATTTTCGTTGTGAAATATAAGTGCTTATCTACATAATAACTAATGACGCCGAGGCATATATTTCCATGGGAGATGGGACGTGGTTGAGTTCCTTGCCATTGGTTTTACTCCAGATGGATGCTGATTCCTGAACCCGGTACTAGCATACTGCCTATAGGCATGAAAGAAAATAACTCCCAATTTCCTCCCAACGTCTTGGTTTCCGTTTATTGAAAGACTGCTACCAAAACCTTGTTGCAATTCAAACTATCAAGAATAGTGAAAGTGTTGGGATCACCGGTGAACACACCTGGTTTTCTCTTTCTGGTGCTTCAGAATTGACATGTGCGGGGGTGTTTGGTTCCCCCTCCTAAAAAAACACATGGAATCATTGAAAGAGTAACTGGATGTGGTTAATGATCAGACAGTAACAGTTGGAAATTGGCTGGAGTTTGTTGTAATGATTTTTTTCGCATCAAATGATTGCATAGTAATTTTTCAGGTGCCTGTACTGCACAGTGCAGCAGTTTGATCCAGTATACTGCTTGCTCTGTTTTCTGGTGAACACTGGAATGAATGCATTCCGAATATTTGTACTTGGTCCTCTGAGATTCTAATCTAGCAGTTGGTAATCTAACAATCTGATTTTTGTAACCTTGATATCATAGGTGGTCTACAGAGTAATTACACAGATCATAGATGGTGATGGCTCAGTGGTTCACTGAGTGAAGGCTTGGAATTCAACAGTCAAGGGCTGTATGTATTCTCTTGAAGTATCCAACCGGTAGCAAGTTCAAACAAAAATAAAAATACAATCAGAATAACCATGTGAAGGCAAAAGCAGCACCAAAAGTCATACATCAGCACGCCCAAAGGTCATACATGTGAATGGACTATTGACTCTTTGTATGTCTTTGCTTCTTGAGCCCAACGCCCTTTCTCTCCTTGGAGCTTTGATGTGAAGCATAGCTTGCATAGTTTTAGAAACATCAAAACCATTCTGCTGCGTTCTCTTCGTAAGAAGAAAGAGAGGGCTCATATGGAAAGTTTCCTTTCTGCAGTCCTGGGTGAATTGATGACTAGATCCATAAATTTCATCATCGACAAGTTCTCGAAGCCACCGGCAATAGCCATGGAGGAAAGCCTACAGAGGAGTCTTCTCCGAGCACAGGTCATCGACGAGGAGGCCATGGGGCGGCACATCACAAATCAAGCCATGATCCAGCAGCTGGGCATGCTGAGAGACGCCATACATCGAGGCTATTACGCGCTCGACGCCTTCAGGTACCAGCCTCACTATGGAGAGGATGACAGTGATCAAGTTGTGAGTCGATTTATGTCCCTATCCAAGGTACCCTCTGCAAAGCATCTCTATTTCTTCAATCAAAGTGCACAGTTTCGGGAACAGCTACAAGAGGCACTAGACATATTGAGCTCCATGATTGCTGATATGAATGAGTTGGTCATGTTCTTGGCGAGCTATCCTCGTCTGTGTCGCCAACCTTACAGCATGCATATCCTACTCAGTAACTGCATGTTTGGTCGCCAGGTGGAAGCAGAACTTGTCATTAAATTTCTGCTGCACACACAGCCTCATAGTTCTCAAGAATTGGAGGTCCTACCAATTGTCGGTCCACCCAGAGTCGGCAAGAGTACCCTAGTCGCTCATGTTTGGAAGGATGAAAGAGTCCAAGATTATTTCTCAGAAATCTTGTGGCTGAATGACCTTGATTTTACAGATGACGGGCTAGCTCTCAGACAAGGATATGCGGTGATACACCAAAATCAAGTGTCAAGCTCGAACAAAGGCAAGAGAATAGTACTTGTTATAGAACTTTCTGGAAATCTCTCTGAAGATGCTTGGAATAGGTTCTATCTTGCTTCCAAACGGAGGTTTTGTAGCGGGAGTAAAATCATAGTCACAAGCCGTTCAGACAAAGTTGTAAAATTTGGGACAGCACAGGCTCTAACTCTGAAGCATCTATCTCATGAAGCATACTGGTATTTCTTCAAGACACTTACATTTGGAACCATGGATCCCGAGACTCACCCAAGGCTTGCACAGCTGGCCATGGAGATAGCCAGAACGCAGAAACGTTCAATCATTGGGGCTTATATCATCTCATATTTGTTGAGGAACAATTTTGACATCCACTTTTGGTGCAAGGTTCTGAGCTTCTGGAGAGAGTTCATCCAGAAGCATGTGTCCAAATTTGGCAAGCATCCAGTTGATCTTTTGGGCCAAAGCAGACCAGTACAGATTAGGCGAATGGCTGCACCGTCTGAGTATTGCATGGTTTGTTGTCAGTATTATTGTTCTTCACAAGAGGAGGTTCCCAAGATAAGAGTTGAAGATGTAGTGTATGGAAGCATGAAGACTTACGGAAAATTGGATGTCCTGGTATGGAGATCTCAGATACCCCCCTACTATAGCTATATCAGTACTTATGAGATTCAAGAGCGAAAGACTACAAGTGCCAAGAGGAAGCGTTCTATGAATGATGGAGTTGCATTTTGTTAATTTTGTCACCATTACCTGTCTCATGTAGGAACATAGTTTTGTTCATTTTTTTTCTGGTAGGATGCCACAAGTTACAGCACAGCCGCACAGGGCGAGTGTAAATAAAACCTGTAAAGTGTGTCAGGTTACAGTTACAGCATCATCACACTGTACTGCTACATTTTCATATGTGAAATACATGTGCTTTTCTACATAATAACTGATGATGCTGAGGCATATACTTCCATGGGAGATGGGACATGGTTGAGTTCCTCGCCATTGGTTTTACTCCAGATGGATCCTGATTCCTGAACTTGATACTGACATACTGTATAGAGGCATGAATGAAATAATTGTCAATTCCCTCCCAACCTCTTGGTTTCTGTTTATTGAAAGACTGCTACCAAAACCTTGTTGCATTTCAAACCGTCCAGAACAGTGAAAGTGTTGGATGACTGGTGAACCACCCTTGTTTTCTGTTTCTGATGCTTCAGAATTGTCATGTGCGGCTTAAGTGCACCAGTGCCTTTGCCTATGCTCTATTGAGCTGCTCAAAACGTCTATCTACTTGAGCAAGTTCTTCAGTAATTTATAAATTTTCAAGTCGTAGCCTGTGGCGTGTGAAATGTGAAGTCGCCACCTAATGCTGAGATGAGCACTAAGTTTATTTCCTGCATGCATTTCATTTCCACAGTGATGTGGAATTTTCTTAGTTTGATTTGGACATTTGGTCATTGCATCTAGAATTACAGGAAAGGTGATGTCTATTTGCTGACTATAGAAACTTTAACTAGTGAATCCATTACCACTTAATAGCAGAATATTCAGCATGCTTGGTTGTCCACTCACAGAAGAAAAACACATGGAATCGTTGAAAGGGTGACTGGATGCGGTCAATGGTCAGACAGTAACATCACACTCTGAACAGTTTATGCGTATTAATTTATATTTAGTCATTCTTATTGTTATGTAATCTTTACGTACTCTTCAGCAGCAGTTTCATGATTGTGAAGGACTCAAGATACATTTTTCATATTTAATCTATACTTGTAGTGCAAACTCTGGCCTAGAGGCAACTCATGTTCAGTCAGTTAACCTAAAAATCCAACAGAGGACACTGGATAATATAGTTATTAGCTGTTATACAGAGCATACATCAGTTTCTAATCAAACAATCTGATTTTTGTGACCTTCCTATCATAAGTTCTCTACAGAGGGCTCACTGGTACAGTTAGCAAAGGCTCAGAATTCAACAGTGAAGGACTGCACCAATGGAAGTAGCCAATCAGTAGCAACTAGCAAGTGTAAGCTAATAAATAAAAAAAATCGATGTATATTAAGGTAACGGTCCCAAAAGTCATACATGTGAATGGACTACTGACTCTTTAATTTTAGTTGTTTTTATATGTTTTTGCTTCTTGAGCCCAGTTGTTCTTATAGGCCCTTGCTCTCCTTTGAGTTTTGACGTGAAGCATAGAATCCAGACTAGTTTCAGAAACATCAATACTCATCTTATGTTTTCTTACTCCTCACCCTTCTTGCAGCGTTGCCTTCCTGAGGAGCAAGAGAGAACTCCCAAATGGAAAGTTTCCTCTCTGACAGTCCTGAGTGAGCTGATATCTCGATCCGTAAATTTCATCATCAACAAGTGGTCAAAGCCACTGACAATGAACATGGATGAAAGCCTAACTTTCAGACATGGATTTTACAGATGACGAGCTAACTTTCAGACAGGGATGTGCAATAAAAAATCAAAATTGTTTGTCAAACTTGAAGAAGGGCAAGAGATTGCTAGTTGTTGTTGAAATATATGGCAATCTTTGTGAAGATGCATGGAATAGGTTTTATCTTTCTTCCAATCAGAGCTTTCTTAGTGGTAGTACAATCATAGTCACAGGCAGTTCAGACAAGATTGTAAAGTTTGGAACGAAACCAGCTCTAACTCTGAACTACATGTCCCTTGAGTTTTACTCCAGAGCCAGACACATGAGGCAGCCTTGGCTTCAAGCCTGCGTTTTCGGCTTTATCTTTTCAGTTCAACCCAGCAGGCCATTCTGTCAACAGAACCTCAGAGTCACGTTTGGTGGTTTGCATGACTCCTTGCCTTATGGAGATGGAACTCGTTGGTACAAGAAGATTTGGCATCCCACCAATCTCTGGCTGACCCAAAAGAGTTGGAAATTGACTCGAGTTAGTTGTAATAATTTTTTTTCACATCACATGATAGGCATATATACAGATCTGTCAAGGACCTGTACTGTAACAGTGCAGCAGTTTGATCCGGTATACTGCTTGCTCTGTTTTCTTGTGTACACTTGAATGACTGCAATCAGAATGTTTTGTACTTGCTCCTCTGAGATTCTAATCTCACTGTCTTTCTCTTATCATAGCCATGGTGCTCAAATCACACAAACTTAAAGGTGCCTACTGCATTATGTTAAGTAAAAATTCAGCTAATTAACAAGTTCTGAGGACAAGTTTTATGCTGAAAAAGTTACCTACCCAGAAGGATTTTTTTTAAGAAAAAACGTGCTATCTATACGCACTAGATTGTGCATTTTAGCAGCCGGAACAGTCATCCTAGACTGGAGGTCCGGTCATCAGCAACGTGCCGGCGTGCCGCAGCCGCCGACCCAGTCAATTACAGACAGCAGCTCCTATCCACGTACTCGGTGTCTATATCGTATTCGTATATGTGCATTTGTTCTACCTACCCTTGACTTGAGCTCTATAAATTATATTCCTTTCCTTGGAGAGTTTCCATAGCTAGGAAACGTAGAAGAAAAAACTAGCTGTCTATTGTCTTGCTCACATCTCGTTGCATTTTCTTCCTGAGAGAGAAAAGTAAAGAAAATTCAAAATGGAGCAATTCCTTTCTGCAGTCCTAGGTGACCTGATATCTAGATCCATAAATTTTATCATGAGCAAGTGCTCGAAGCTGTCGGCACTGGACATGGAGGAAAGTCTACAAAGGGCTCTTCTACGGGCACATACCATCGTCGAGGAGGCCATGGGTCGGCACATCACAAATCAAGCCATGCTCAAGCAGCTGGACATGCTGAGAGACGCCATGCACCGAGGCTACTACACACTTGATACTTTCAGGTACTTGCCTCACGACTATGCAGAAGCAGAAGGTGGTGAAAAAGATCCAAGTGTAAGTCTCTCTATGTCCCGATCCAAGGTACACTCTACAAAAGATCGCTATTTCTCCGGCCAATCCGCACAATCCTGCTTGGAACAACTGCAAGAGGCCCTTTACAGATTGACCTACATGTTTGTTGATCTGAATGAGTTCGTCGTGTTCTTGATGAGCTACCCTTGCCTGTATCGCCAACCTTACAGCATGCACATCCTACTGGGTAACTGCATGTTTGGTCGCAAGATGGAAGCAGAACATGTCATAAAATTTCTGTTGCACACTACACAACCTCATAGTAGTTATGAAGAATTGGAGGTCCTGCCAGTTGTCGGTCCAGCGAAAGTCGGCAAGAGTACTCTAGTAGCTCATGTTTGCAAGGACGAAAGAGTCCAGAATTATTTCTCAGAGATCTGGTGGCTGGATGGCCATGATTTTAAAGATGATGATGATGAGCTAGGTTTCAAGAAAAGATGTGCAATGAAGCATCAAAATCATTTGTCGTCCAACGCCTGTAACGAAGGCAAGAGAAGATTATTACTGGTTGTCGAACTATCTGGAAATTACTATGAAGATGCATGGAATAGGTTGTATGTTGCTTCCACACGGAGCTTTCCAAGAGGTAGTAAAATCATATTCACAAGTCGTTCAGAACAGATTGTGAAGTTTGGAACAGCACCGGCTCTAACTCTGAAGCGTCTGTCTCATGAGGCATACTGGTATTTCTTCAAGACACTTACATTTGGAAGCATGGACGATTCGGAGACGAACCCAAGACTTGGACAGTTGGCCATGGAGATAGCCAGAACCCAGAGAAACGTTCAATCATTGGTGCATACATCACCTCTTTTTCGTTAAGGAACAACTTCAACATTCACTTTTGGTTCAAGGTCCTGAGCTTTTGTAGAAAGTTCATCCAGAAGCACGTCTCCGAATTTGGTGTGCATCCGTTTGACCTTCTAGATCAAAATAGACCAGTACAGTATGGAAGAATGGCTACACCTTCTAAAGATTTCAAGATGATTTGTCAGCATTCTCAGTCCTCACAGGAGGACGTTCCGGAGATGACAATCCAAGATTTGGTATATGGAAGCAGTAAGAAACATGGAAAATTTGATGTCCTAGCATGGAGTTCTCAGATACCCCCTTACTATAGCTATGTCTGTACTTGTGAGATTTGAGAGGAAAAAATGACAGGTGCCAAGAGGAAGCGTTCTATGAAACGTGGATTCACATGTTAATTTTGGCATTATATATATAACTCACGCAGGAACGTCAAACTGTACTTCTACGTACATTATTCATGTTATATTATATGAATAGTGCGGGCCCAGTACGTTTTATTAACAACGGGCATGTTTGCTAGTGCATTTTATTATAACAGATTAAAATAGTAACAATATATACTACTTCGGGATTAATTTGAAACTATGTGAATTCCATTCGATTTCAAAACTTTTGCAGCAAAAAAGGTATAAAGCATAAGATCAGCATGACCTTCTCCTAAGAAAAAAGGAATATAGTTCTAAAAGTGACAGAGTCATTTCTATATAATCCCAAATCCATGATCTCAACCATCAAAATTTCAAAACCTTATGATCTATCACTAGGCTACAGAGTTGCTAATACTCTACTATATACCTCATTAAAGAAGATGCAACATAGCTCCTGTAGAGTGTAGAATCTGACAAATCCACTGCCTTAACATATTGTTTGGTGAAATACACATATAATTGCTAAACTACACATTAAGGGTGCTTAGTGCCTATCCTTTTGTACACATATATTCCAAGTTTCAGTACACGTGCAAAAATCATGGCTACATATTTCTAAAAAGATGTGAAAAGGTTCAAACTATTAATCTGAAAGATTTTGGGCATAGGTTAAGGTAATCTGGTACAGAGTAGGCCACAGAAAATGTTACCATCAGATTAGGAATTCTTTTATTCTCCAAACCGTGTATAGATCCTGTCTTGTAAAAAAAAAGATTGACAGTGCCATAGAGGAGGATAAACATACAATTTTGTTCCCATTCACCAGTTCAGTAAACTCCCTCTGTTTCGAAATACTTGGCAACTCAAACTGGCCAGAATCTTGGTGAGGCAATTTCAGAGCCTTGTAACTCATTGCATCTGAGTTATACAAACTGTGGTGCGTGGGCACATCTCACTGAAACCCCTTGAGACGGAGGAGACGTACAGACAAAAAATGCAGTTGGAGAATGGCTGCCACTCTGCTTGGTAGGCTTATCAATTCATCAAATGTTTGGAGCAAGAAGATTGTCAACCAATGCAACCAAGCTTTAACATTTCTGGACCGTTATTCAGTTAGTGGGTCAGTTAAACCATGACAAAATCAGTTGGGACCAGAGTTGGGTTCTCCTGATGCAAAGCATAAATCTTATCGGTCATTCCTTCCTTCCGATAAGCTTCCACCAAGATAGAGTATGTCACGGCATCAGGATCACACTGTGTATGCTTCATGTGGCTGAAGACCCTCTCCATCTCCATAAGGTCATCTGCTCTTGCACATGCACCAAGAATAGAATTGTGGAAAGATGTATTTGCAGGCACATCAAGCCTCTCAGCAAGCTTAACCATGCCCACCACCTTATGGAATTGGCCTGCTTTGCTAAACCCATCTATTAGACAACAGAATGTCTTTGTATCCGGCTTCATACCCTCAGAGCGCATCTGGTTAAATGTGTGCTCCATGTTTTTGGCATCACCCGCCTCGGCAAATGCCTCGATCACATTGTTGTACGTCGCAGTTGTCCAAGGGAATGCTAGCTTGCGCATGTACTCCATGACTGTAGACATCTTATCGTACATCCGCTTCTTCCCATACGCGCCAATCAGGATGTTCAGTGTGCGGGTCTCTGGTTCAACCCCATAGCTTCGGAATTTCTCGTACCACTTCTCCATCAATTCAACCTGGCCCCTGTTTCCAAACAGGCTTAAGATAATGTTCATGGTCCAGACATCCGGTTTGCAGGTCGTGCTGTCGAGCATGTCAGAGAGCACCTTCTCCATGTCATCCAACTGTCCAGCCTTTCCGTAGCCACTGAGGACAATATTCTGCGTGACCGTGTTGGGCGCTATAGAGCGCTCAGCCATGTCTTTGTACATAACATCAATGAGGTCGAATCTCATGGCATCGACACAGGCCTTGATGATGGTGCTGTATGTGTAGACGTCAGGCTGGCACAACGGCGAGCCCTTCATGTCATTCAGGAGCTGGAGCGCCTCATCCAATAGGCCGCTGCGGCAGTACGCCCCAACTAAGGCAGTGTAAAGCTCAGGGGTGGGCTGGCATCCTTGTTGCAGCATCTCGTCAAAGAGTTGGTGTGCTTGGGCAGGCTGTCCTGATCGGCCGAGCAGAACGATGAGCTTCATGTAGGTGCCCTCTTTGGGATGGTAGAACGGGTGCTCCTTGAGCATCTCAAACACCTGCCAGTACCAATTCGCTATTAGTGTCAGTAGTAACAACATTGACATGATTTCCTTCCCTCAGACAAACAATTGAATCTACCTACCAATTCAAACAAACTAGCAATTCAGGGGAACTATGGATTTTTGCAGACAACGGAGCAATGCAAACAAGGGAAATCAAATGTAACCGGTGGTGGTGTTTTATTTTACCTGGAGAGCCTCCTGCCAGTTCTTGGAGTTGATGCGGTCAGCGAGGGCCTCGGTGACGGTGCAAACCCACGCCTTGGCGTCGGCGCGGGCGTCCAGCCGCTTCTTGACGTTCTTGAGGGGAGTCCTCGGCTTTCCCGAACCAGGGACGGCGGCGGTCCCCGGGAACTCGCCGGCCTTCCAATGCCGCTTCCCCTGCGGCGGGCCGGGGGCCGTCCTGGGAACCTCCCCAACCTTCGAATGCCGCTTCCCCTGCGCGGGGAGCCGTCCGCCGCCACCTCCATCGGCAGTACCGGTCCCCGGGAACTCCCCCGCCTTCCAGTGCCGCTTCCGTTCCGGGAGCTGGGTCCGGGACGACGACGGCTCCGAGGGGCGCCGCTTCTCCTGCGGCGGAGCGGGACGGCGCCTCTCCTGCGACGGTGCCACGCGACCGCCGTACCTCCCCGCTGCCGAAGACGCCCCCGGGCCTCGCCGGAGAAGAAGGAGACGCGACGGCGGCGGTGGCGGCGCTCGGGAGTTGGAGAAGAGTGCGGAACCCGCGCAAAGGGAGGCGGTGTAGGCCATTGGCGGAGACATGAGGAGGGAGGCGTGGGGTGGATTTACGAGAGGGGGGGACCGGAGGAGGGCGCGCGGAGAGGTATGGTCGTCGCTTAGCAGGCCGAACAGCGCCGGCGGCGGGAATGCACGGGGGATTGACGCCGCACCGCGCGCTCCATGGACAGGGTTGCGCGGCGGTTGGGAGCGGGGAGGAATCGGAGCTCGGTTTGGACGTCCGCCGCAGCGGTGCCGGCTCTGGGTCTGCGTGGAGCTCGCCGAGGAAGAGCGGGTGCAGAGAGATGGCCGGAGAAGCAGGGGGGAGAAGAGGGGATAAGGGTCAGTGCGGGGCCCTCTGTTTTTTGGGGGCCCACAGGTCAGTGAATTGAAGGGACGAGATTGCCCATTGGTTATGAAAATTCTGTTGGGTCGTGGCCCACTTGTCATTGAGCTGTAACTAAAACCTTATTTGTAGCCTGCATAGGGAATGTTTAGAAAATTATTAGGTACCACCGTTGCTCCAAATACCTTTGGATTTTATTATCCAGTAAATATTTAGAGCATGTTTGATACAATCCAGCTTCACAAGCTATTGAACTATTTTTTAAAAAAAATATTTGACAAAATAGCATCACGAACAACTTTATACATAGATATGAAAGAGAAATGAGAGAGAGCGAGTTAAGGTAAGCTACTTTTTTCAGCTTCATCTCATTTTATATCTTTGTGAAAGGAGGAGAAAAACAACTTCACTTCTAAAATTGTTCTAAAAATAGATGTTTGACAAAAAAAAAAAAAATCACAGCTCACAACAGTTGTATCAAACCTGCCCTTGATAAACCAGACACCCAACAAAACTAATGGAGCGGAAAGCTCTCATGTTGCAATGTACGAATATAAATGTAATACATATTGTGTATTAAGTCACATTATTGACATGACATGAAAAAAAAAAGAGCTTAACCGAGGATACAATACAATTATGTTTGTGTTCTTCTCTCCACTTATTTCGCACAGAAAATAGGAACTGCGCACACGGGTTATATTATGAGAAGAACACACACGGGTTATATTATGAGAAGAACACAATCTATGGATGTTTTTTCGTGTCATCTTGCTGCAAAGGGATGAAAGTACATTTCTAAAAGGTGCGCAGAAGCGCTTCCAGTCCTGCCCATTTTCATCCCACATGTCATCAAGGACAAGTAAGAATCTCTTGGTGTTCAAGCTATCTGCAAGAGTACGTTGAAGAAAATTCAGATTATTTTTCTTTGGCATTTCCCCAGAAGATTGTTCTATGGCTTCTTTAGTTAATCTCTTGACATCAAAATCATCTGAGACACAAATCCAAATTATCAGGTGAAAGTGACATTTCACTTTTGAATGGTTGCAAATATCTTGAGCCAAGGTGGTTTTTCCAACACCCCCAATTCCAACAATTGGCAAAACTGGAATACTCGTTACTGTTGCTTCATTAGTATCAATGGTAGCATAAATTTGGTTGTTTGCTGATGAACAGACTCCACTTCTTTTTCTCTTGTGTTCAGAAGGACCTAAGCTGTTATTCGTTGGTACACCAAGCAACTTGATCAGCTTATTCTTTTCCTCATCACGGCCAAAAATCTTTGCCTCAGTGGGGAAAGAGGTGGTCTCAGGCCTAAATGCTTTGTCAAACCGTGGAACTGCTTGAAGTAAGCCCATTTTCTCAAGCTGTCCAGAAAGATAGTTGAGCCTCTTGTGGATATCAGCTACCTTGTCCAGAAAGTCTGGTTCCATTGAGATTGCATTGCCCTCTACTGAATGCTTTGTCTCGTACCATCTGAACTCATCTAGAATGTCTTCTGCATCATAAACTGCATGTTTGAGTCTTGAAAGGAGCTCAGCCACATAATGATCATGGATCCTCCACTCTGCTCGATCAATGAGGCTGTACATTGCTGGTAGAGTATGACTAAGGCATCGAAGGTCATGCTGCAACTGCCTTACATCTGCATGAGGTTTTTCCTTTTGTATATCATCCAGCTGAAGTTTTGGAGATGAAACGGCCGGTGTAACCCACTGGATCAAATTGGTGCACTCATTCATGCCGTTAATGGCACTTGTGGTCTTTTGTTTTCTGCTATCCTGGACAAACAGTGGAAGTATAAATACATTAGAGTAGTATATTGCAGTTAAGATGTGTAATATGATTTTCAATGTTAGTAAAAGGTATAAACGATATTGCATTTATTGTAAAACTTCCTGATTCCACTTAATGAAGCACGCGCAAATGCAAATGCACGCTTTCGGAAAAAAAAAATTAAGACGTCAAATATGTCACATTTTTTGTCCTAGAAAAACAATATGATTGACAAGTGCATAAACCCCAGATATCCTCACCACCAATACTATTGTCAGCACTCAATGACAGGTTAAGCCAAGCCAATTGGCTTACGACACTCGTAACTTTGGGGCACTCAATTATTTCAAAAAAACTTTGGGGGCTCCGGACTGGACCTCGTCAACAAATATATATCAAGCCACTGGTATCATATGGGATTGATCTTGCATGTACATCTTGGTAAATCCAAATGATTCCTCCGCGCATGGATATCAGTGAATAACTTGTCGCTGTGCAAGCTAATTTCTAACAACAGATATAGATAATGCACTACGACTATAAGAGGAGACGAATTAAAATCTGGAAAATGGAGCATGGGTGTTTATTTTGTTTAGACATGCATATTAATTTGGATAGTCTTTGAAATTAATTGTGGAGAGGAGCAGTGCATATTGAGAGATCATACCTTCTCAACGACACTGGGGGTATTTCCAGGAGACGTACATTTTGGTTCTATCACATTTAGACTTTGAACTATGTCCAGTGAAGTAGGCCTTTTATTCGATTCTTCCAGGCACTTCAGGGCTATAGAGATGCATTGTTGCACTTGTTGGATACATATTTCCAGTGACATATGCATGGGTGCTATTTCTATAAGTTTGTTCCTCCAACTTCCAACCACCTAAACATTTGCATATATAAGTAATTTATCATAAAAAAGACATTTGCATAAGGTAGAAAATTACAGTATGTAATAATATTGAATAATCTTACTTCGTCTGTATAGTGCTTAAGAGATGTTTCAGTTGTCTTGCTGATATTGGGATAGTCCCGGCGACCTGTGATTATCTCTATGATTATGACACCCAAACTGAATATATCTGCCTTAGAAGAGATAATTCCGTGGTCTATGTATTCTTGTGCCATATATCCCCTTCAGAAGAATTTAGCATAGTCAGCTGTAGAAAATGGTAAAAAAAATAAAACTCTAGCGAGAGGCATAGCTAGCTTACGGTGTTCCTGCAAGCTTTTTAGTAACAGTTTTGGATTTTTGTTCACTCAAGAGTCTTGACAAACCAAAATCGGCAACTTTTGGCAACATCATGGTATCCATCAGTATGTTTTGAGGTTTAAGGTCCAGGTGAACAATATGACATTCATCATGAAGATAATGCAAACCTCTGCAAACTCCCCTAATTATCCCATATCTAATATCCCAATCAAGGCCCAAGGTGTTATCTGTATAAATATATCAACTAACAGAGAAACATGAATGTGGCTGTTGATCATATAATGACACATTTGCGTGTGTTCTAAACTTGTAATCAGGTAAACTTTGCAAGAAGATCTTTGTATTCTATTTCAACATACCAGAAAGGTGCTTGTCAAGGCTTCCATTACAAAGAAATTCAAAGCAGAGCAAACATGCACATTTTTCAGCCATAACATGTTTCCCACTAAGTTGCACCAATTCCGACTTGGTTTCGACACAGTAGCCTAAAAGTTGTACGACATTTTGGTGCCTGATCTCCGTAAGACAAATGATCTCATTCTTGACTTGATTTTCATTGCCCAGTAGATGAGCATCAAAAACCTTCTTTACAGCAATAGCTTTGCCGCTCCGGAGAACCCCCTTCGTAAACAGCAATAGCATGTATAGGTGAGGCATTCATTATGTCTCTGTTGCCATCGGTTGAAAATTGGAGTGAAAGAGGAATGGTATATACCTTGTATACAACTCCGCACGCACCCCTGCCAAGTTCTCGTTCAGTGGAAAAACCGCATGTGATGTCTTCTAAAAAATCTAGCGGCAAAGATATTAATGGTTCTGCAGTTGGATCCTGCAGCCTTTTCTCCAATTTTTTCTCCAATATTTCACGTTTAGTAGCTCCACTACTCATTCCTGATTACTCAAGCACTTTGTGAGTGCCACAACTTGCGAAACAATTTCTCACAAACGCATGCAGCAGAACATCAACAAGCGCTCTTGTGGGCTAGCAAATTGATACGAGCTGTTTTGAAGGAATCAATATGAGAGCAACGAAACGAATGAGGGAATAAACGGAGAATTCTTGTAGAGAATAAAAATGGCAAATTGTAGATACATCACATTTTGTAGTAAAGATAGTTGAAAAGAAATCCTATGTACAAGTGTAACAGTCATATTTATTATATAAAAAAACATTCAAACAGTTACCAGAATAAAGTTTATGCAGCGTCCATTTATAACAATTGTTGTAATAGCTCAAAACTCCCCCCCCCCCCCCCCCCCCCCCCCCCCTAAAGGATGAAAGCAGAGCAAGTGAGCAACCATGAAAAATGCAAGAGCAAGCAACTGAGAAATTGCTTGAGAGAGAACAAAAAAGGGAATTTAAATTTTAGGAGCGATGGACTAACCCCTTATATTATTGAGATGTGTAGACAGAAAACATGAAAACGGGACTGGCAGATACATTCGCGTCCTCTGAAAATCCTTTTGCCAAATAGCTGTGCACTGTAAAATAGCAAACGATTACAACACGATGGGATGCATGACTGATGTTTGGTGATGTCTTGTTTGATTACCTTTTGCCTTTTGGTGTGCTTGATTTGTGGCTACGAATTACGAACTGTGTTGGAGATGAGTAGCAGATCTGATCCATGACTTTCTTGGAGGCCCATGCATCTGCTGCTTAGTGGCTAACTGGCTATGCCTATGTGCGAGAGAAGAGACGGAGAGCAGAGAAGCTTAAAGGCTTTGATTGACTGTCCCTGAACTCTGAACTCTCTCAAGAGGCTTCATAGTCAACTGTGGCGATCTTCTCATGTATACTTTAGTTTCCACTCATTGAGTCATTGATTTATATTCCAATCCAGGCCAACGAAGTTACCACCTTGTCCTGTTTCAACAACAGACAGATTAGATTATAATAATTAGTACATTGGAGTAGCAAGCCTTGGATTGGATCCCAGTGCTCGCAACGAGAAATGACGCGTGGGGTGGGTGGATTTACGGAGAGGGGGGGGGGGGGGGGGGGGAGAGAGAGAGAGAGCGGGCGGGAATGCACGGGGGCTTGCCGCCGCACCGCGCGCGCCATGGACAGGGCTGGACAGCGGTTGGGAGCGGGGAGGAATCAGAGCTCTGCTTGGACGTCCGCCGCAGCGGCGCCGGCTCTGGGTCTGCGTGGAGCTCGGCGAGGAAGAGCGGGGGCAGAGAGATGGCCGGAGAAGCGCGCGGGGGGGGTGGCGGGGCAAAGGGGATAAGGAAGGGTCAGTGCAAAGGTGAGACTGATAGTGCGGGGCCCTCTGGTTTTTAGGGGCCCACAGGTCAGTGAATTGAAGGGACGAGATTGCCATTGGTTATGAAAATTCTGTTGGTCGAGGCCCACTTGTCATTGAGCTGTAACTAGCATGCATAGGGAATGTTTAGAAAAGAGTAAAATGCACCACAGGCACCTGAACTTGCACTGCTGTGTCAAATAGGTCCACGGATTTACAAACCGGGTATCTGACCCCCCCCCCCCCCCAAACTTACAAACCGGTTCACCGCAGGCCCAAATGCAAAAAACCACTCCAGTTTTGCCTGCCACGTGGACCGGGTCCGCGTGATTTATCAAAAACAGCCCCCACCCCATCTCCCATCTCACTTCTATGCCCTCTCCTCTCATTCTCTCTCTCTCTGAGCCCGGCGGCGGCGATGGTGAGCATGGTGGTGGTGCTGGCCGGCGAGGCGGTGGTGGCGGTCGCCGAGGCCGTGGCGTCGTGGGAGCCCCTCCTCCAGTTGAGCATGGCGGGCCGCGGCGGAGCTCGTGCGCGCCGGCCATGGTGGCCGCGGCGGAGCACGCAGGCTCCCTCCCCTGCAAGCGCTCGCCGGCCTGATGCTGCTGGGCTCGTCGTCGTCCACCACCGCCGGCGGAGGAGACGATCGTGACGACGACCTCGCCGTGGACGCCGTCCCCTGCTCTGTGGTACGTAGAAGAAGAGAAGAGTGAGGGCATAGAAGTGAGATGGGAGATGAGGTGGGGTTGTTTTTGATAAATCATGCGGGCCCGGTCCACGTGGCAGGCAAAACTGGAGTGGTTTTTGCATTTGGGCCTGCGGTGAACCGGTTTGCAAGTTTGGGGGGGTCATATACCCGGTTTGTAAGTCCGTGGACCTATTTGACACAGCAGTGCAAGTTCAGGTGTCTGTGGTGCATTTTACTCTTTAGAAAATTATTAGGTCCCATCCTTGCATCCAAATACCTTTTGGGTTTTATTATCCTTTATTAGGCATGTCATCTCAATTGTTGCCACCAATCCACAATACTCCGGTTGAGACCTATACTGATGCTAGGAAATCATATATCATAAGATTTAGAATAGGAATTAAGATAGTAATGTTGGATCATGCTCCACCACTGGATGGAGGTATCATTATTGTAAGGGAGGAAGGGAAAGAGAGAAAGAGAGACAGAGGAGACTGGATAGAGATAAGATATGAAACTAACACATAAAACTTACTCCATCCGTTTTAAAATAACTCTTGTTCTTGTTTTAAAAAAATAATTTTGACTAATTTTATATAAATATTAATATACACAACTAATATCATTAGATTATATAGATCATTGAATCTATTTTCATAATAAATTTATTTAGAAGTACAAATATTGCATGTATTGTTCTACAAATATAGTTAAACTTATAACACCGAAACAAAAAACAACAATTATTTTGGGACGGGGAGTATGTTGGAGCTACATCATCGGTGTGTGACACGTGTTCTAAAGATTTAAACATTATGCATGACAATTACTCCCTCAATTCCTAAATAACTAAATAATTATTGTTCTTCCTTCCTGAGAAAAAACTTTGACTAATTTTATATTAGAAATAATTAAAATTTATGATACACAATTTATATCACTAGATAGATCGTTAAATATATTTTTATAATAAATTTATTTGGAGATACAAATATTGTACATTTTTTCTACATATCTAAATATCTAATCAAACGTACATCATGGAAACAAAAAAAAAGACAATTATTTAGGGATGAAAAGAGTACTCAATTAGAAAGTTTAGCATGCTAAAAATATATTTTAGGAGTACTAACATCTTGATGAAAATGCAAGCCTTTAAAAACTTTAAATAAATTTTACTCGTTGGCCCAACATATCTGGGCCATGTCATTGCATAGTTCACATGCCACATAGGCAACTTAGTGCAAAATATGATAATTTGGACCTTATATTATCATAATTAGTCCAAAAAATTGTATTTTGAGAGTATGGAAATCTATATGAGAATGTCGGACAAGTTACTAACGGCGGAAATTTACTCATCTATCAGTGCACTCCTACCAAATGCAACACTTTGGGAGGTTGGCTCCACCAATTGATGGGTAGCCCTTCTTCTGCGTAGTCTTTCTCCAATCTGGTATGGACAGACAAGAAAAATATAATCTATGGAACACAGCTGTAAGAGCATCACAACCGGATTTAACCGTTCAGCGAGGAGTACGTGAGACGTTTTGTTTGTTGTCATTGGGTCTTCGAGCCATGCACTGCACATATTTGCTCAACCTCAGCAGTCTTTAATTTCCACCCTGCTGTCATCAAGAAGACAACAAGATGAGCTAGGGGAAAAAAAAGAAAGACTAAATGTACGTACGCACACTGATCATGAACCTAGCCTACTGAGTTACCGAGAAACAACCTAAGTCTTAAGTCTTAAGAGTATAGTAACTGCAAGTCTGCAATCAGCAGTGGGACTGCTATGCTTTCAGAAACAATCGACAGCTTAAGTCTTAAGAGTAACAATAACTTTTATACCGCAAACAAGTTGCATACGTACCGTACAAAAAGAGCGCGGACCCACTTTATCATGCAAGCAATCTACCAAAATCAGCCTCTCCACATTGGTTGGTCAATTTCCTTCATCTCTAGGCAGTCATCAATAAATAAATCTTTTATGTGTGCAATTGCGCCTGGTCCACCAATTGATTTAAACTTTGGACAACGAAGCAACGTCAACCTCTGAAGTGATTTGAGATTACTGCTCCACAGGTGGCCAGGAACGGACACTATGCATTCAGAGTCACGAATCCACAGTGACTCAAGGAAGGTGGGGTTCTCCAGGCAACTGGGAAGCCAGGCAGAGAAATCCCCACAATTCTTTAACGTGAGTTTTTGGAGAGACCGTGGTAACACCATTCCACTCTGCCAGTTGAGGCTTTGACAGTCTGAAATTTCCAAATCCTTCAGACGAGAAAAACTTCCAATCTATGAGCTGGCAGGGACAGCAAGCCACAGTCCGTAATCGAAATTGTCTCAACGACAGTGAGATATAAGAGGTCATCTATAGTTTTAAGCTTCTCGCAGGAGTTGATGGTTAGGTGGGCGAGTAAGGGGAACTTTTCCATTCTTCTTTGGGCCCCACCGAGGAAAATGTCAGTGGATATAGGTTCCGAATCTCTAATCATTGTCAAAGAAGAACAATGAAAGATCAGAAGATTCTGTAGTAATGGAAGATTCCACATTTGCAGTTTGATGGCTTCTAGGAGGCAGTCTGACAAGTACAAGGTGGTCAGAGAGCTACATTCAATCTTGTATCCGATATCCCCGGAGTCTTTCAGATACATCTCCCTTAGGGATGTAGAAAAGATGTTTCTTGATTTGATCTTTGGACAATCAAATACATGCAGTACTTCAAGGAAACGCAAATCTCCGAACCTCTCAGTTGGTACTGATTCTAAGCTTCTGCAACTGGAAATTTCTATGTTCTTGATGATAGGCACATAAGCTGGTTGTAGAAATTGTTCGAGGTTTGATAAGTTTCTGCAATGTGTAATTTCTACATCAGTCAGGGACAACAAAGTGCTATTAGTGCTGTCGTAACTGTGAATCTGCTCTGTGTTTTGTGGATGAAACCAGCTGGGAAGAGATTCACCATTATAGTTTTGGATCTTGAATTTCCCTCTTTGTCCTTGGTCAATTGCACCTTTAAGAGTACCAACTGATGAATGTATATGATGAAATTGACATTTCACTGATTCAAATTTCTGCAGATTGATCAGGTTACCAAAGCCGCTAGGAATGTCATCAATCTCGCATTTCACAGCGTAAAATATCTGCATGTTATAGAGGCAATAGAATGCTGAAGGAAGGCCCTTGTGAAGGCCAGAGTTGAGGATTTGAAGGTACCGAAGTAGCTTCATATTGCTAATACTACCTGGTAAACTCCGCTTAGAGATAGAACAGACCATGACACGCATGCACAGAAGTTCGTTACACCATTTCTCCATAACAGTATCAGTTTCACTGTTTAAAGACAGGTGGCAAAATAGGGTGCGCAGCTTATTATGCTTTGCCATGTCATGCTTCAATAAGTCAGAATATTGAATATCTCCACCTTTGAGCACTGACAGATGGCGGACATTCTGAGGGATCTTAGGAAGATCATTTTTTTCTTTTACTATAAAGCACTCGTCCTTTGAAACCAGTTGTGCCATGTCATGCATTAAATCATGTATTACATAATTCCCGTGGGACCATGGATATTTCGGAAAAAATGACAGATGTACAAGTTCTTCAAAGTACTGACCACCAGTATGATAAAGTGAAATGTTAGGGTGATGTTCCACTAGGCCTTCTGCCACCCAAATCTCCACTAAATCCTCCTTTTTGAATATGTAATCTTTTGGGTACACAGCACAGAACGAGAAGCATCTCTTTAAATACAATGGTAAATACATGTAGCTCAAGCGAAGAGCTGGCAAAATGTCGGTCTCCTTTTGTTGAAGCTCCCACAGCTGACTCTTGAGAATCCTATCCCAATGTGCTAGCTCAAGGCTCATTCCTAACAGCCATCCAAGAGTTTCTGCAGCTAAAGGACAGCCTCTCAACTTTGGGAGTATTTTCTCACCAATCCGTTTCAATTCAGGATCAATGTTGGAGCTATTAGGCCCAAACACAAAGCGCTTAAACAACTTCCGAAAGGCATCTTCTTTCAAACCATCTAAGGGAAAGGGATCCATTGTACGCACTACATCAGCAACCTTCGGCGACCTAGTAGTGACAAGCATCATGCTTCCCTGAAGTGCATTTTTAAAAGGTGCACAAAAGTGCTTCCAATGCTGCTCATTTTCATCCCACATGTCATCAAGGACAATCAAGAATCTTTTCTTGTTCACACGGTTTGCAAGAGCAAGCTGAAGAGAATTCAAATTACCATTTTGTAGCACTGGCCCAGGAGTTTGTTCTATGGCTTCTTTAGTTAACCTCTTGACATCAAAATCATCTGATACACATATCCAAATTACCAGGTCAAAGTGATCTTTCACTTTTGAATGGTTGCAAATATCTTGAGCCAACGTGGTTTTTCCGACACCCCCAATTCCAACAATTGGCAAAACTCGAACACACACTATTGTTGCTTCGTTATTATCAATAGTAGCACAACCTTCGTTACTTGTTGATGAACTGACTCTTCTTTTTCTCTTGCATCCGGAAGGACCTGAGATTTTATTTGTTTGTACACCAAGCAACGTGATTATCTTCTTCATTTCCTCATCACGACCAATCATCTTTGCTTCAGTGGAGAAAAAGGAGGTCTCAGGCCTAGATGATTTGTAAAACTTTGGAATTGCTGGAAGTAAGCCCTGTTTCTCAAGCTGTTTGGAGAGATAATTGAGCCTCTTCTGGATACCAGTCACCTTGTTGAAGCTACATTGAGTGACACTTTGAAAGAATTTAATAAGTTGTTCCACTGAGATAGCATTGCCGCCCTCTACAGAAACCATTTTTTCATACCATCTGAACTCATCTAGAAGGTCTTGTGCATCATACACTGCATCTTTGAGTCTTGGAAGGAGGTCAGCCACAGAATCATGATGGATCCTCCACTCTGCTCGATCAATGAGGTTGGCAATTGCTGGTAGAGTATCAGTAAGACATTGAAGGTCACTATGCAATCGACATATATCTCGTTGAAGCTTTTGTGTTTCATTGGACTGGGAGTTCAGAGATGAAATGGCTGATGTAACCCACTGGAACAAAATGGCACACTCATTGAGGCCACTAACAGCACTGATGGTCCTTGGTATGTTGAATATGTTCATATTTACTTGACTATGACGATTTCGGTTCCTCGTTCCTGTACAAACAGTGGATGTATTGAGCATTCGAGAACTATATCTTGTGGTCAGATGTTTAATGGTGGTAATAAGGTATAGACACAATATAGGCTTTGTTTTGGGTACTTTGTATTTTTATCTTGTAAAAAAAAGTTAATTTAGAAAAAGAAAATTAGTAAAATTAAATTGGCGAAGAGAAGGGTAGAGTAGTAATAATGGGAGGAGCTTTGACCACACATGTCCACCCTACGCAGGTTGGATACTGCCCAACTAGCCCAACAAGGTGCGGGCGGCATGAACCCCTCGACCCTGCCCCTGCACCGCCCTCCCGCATCTGGCACAGAAGCGCCGCCGGCTATCGCAGTCCTCCGCATCTGCTCTCCGACGACCTGACGTCGTCGCTACCTGTGTCCAGCATACAGCAGTGGAGGAGCCGCCCCACCTCCGTTCGCCGATCTACTGCCGGAGAGGAGGCTTTCCGATCCCTACTCGGCTCATCTTTAGCTTCTACTAGTCGCAGCTTTCGAAATAAGGCCAAGGAATGTTCATGCCCTAGTAAGTTAGCTGCTGCTACCTATGCGAATCACATGGTGATCAAAGCATGCATCAAAGAATCCGTTAGAGGGTGAAAAACACTTGGGGGCGCCAATCGACACTTAGGGGCTCATGACTGGACCTCATCAACAAATACAGTATATATCAAGCCACTGGTGTCATGTGGGATTGATCTTGCATGTACATCTTGTTAAATCCAATTGATGCCTGGAAATTAGTGAATAACTTTTTGCTGTGCAGGCTAATTTCTAACAACAGATATAGATAATGCACTACAACTATAAGAGGACACTAATTGAGATCTGAAAAATGGAGCATGAGTGTTTATTTTGTTCAGACATGCATATTAATTTGGACAGTCTTATGAAATTAAGTGTGGAGAGGCTCAGTGCATATTGAGAGATCATACCTTCTCAATGACACTGGGAGGATTTCCAGGAGATGTACATTTTGGTTCTACTGCATTTAGACTTTGAACTATCTCCAGTGAAGTAGGCCTTTTATTAGATTCAGGTTCCAGGCACTTCAGGGCTATAGAGATGCATTGTTGCACTTGTTGGATACGCATTTCCAGTGACATATGCATGGGTGTTATTTCTATAAGTCTGTTCCTCCAACTTCCAACCACCTAAACATTTGCATAAGTAATTTATCATAAAAATACATTTGCATAAGTAAGGAGAAAATTACAGTATATAATAATACTGAATAATCTTACTTCGTTTATATAGTGATTGAGAGATGTTTCAGTTCTCTCACTGATATTGGGATAGTCCCTGCGACCTGTGATTATCTCTATAATTATGACACCAAGACTGAATATATCTGCCTCAAAGGAGATAGATCGCTGATCTATGCATTCTGGTGCCATATATCCACGAGAAGAATTTAGCATAATCAATGGTAGGAAATAGTAAAAAAATGAAGCTTCAGCGAGAGGCATAGCTTACGGCGTTCCTTGAAGCTTTGCAGTGACAGTTCTCGATTTTTCTTGACTCAAAATCCTTGACAAATCAAAATCCGCAATTTTTGGCATCATCGTGTCATCCATCAGTATATTTTGAGGTTTAAGATCCCGGTGAGCAATACGACGTTTATCATGAAGATAATGCAAACCTCTGCATACTCCCCTAATTATCTTATACCTCTCATCCCAATCAAGGTTCAAGGTGTCATCTGTATATATAGATCAACAAATAGAGAAACTATAATTGAATTTATCACTCTGGCTGTTGATATAATGACACATTTGCATGTGTTCTAAACTTCTGATGAGGTAAACTTTTGAAAGGAAAAGAAAAAGACAGAAGATCTTAGTATTGTATTTCAACATACCAGAAAGGTGCTTGTCGAGGCTTCCATTACACAGAAATTCAAAGCACAACAAACACACACGTTTTTCAGCCATAACATGCTTCCCACTATGTTCCACCATTTCCGACTTGGTTTCGACACAGTAACCTACAAGTTGTACGACGTTTTGGTGCCTGACCTCTGTAAGACAAATGATCTCATTCTCGACTTGATTATCATTGCCCAGCAGATGTGTATCAAAAATCTTCTTTACAGCGATAGCTTTGCCGCTCTGGAGAACCCCCTTCATTGCACGTAGGTTAACCATTTATTATCTTTCTGTTGCCATGAGTTGAAAATTGGAGTGAAAGAGGAATGGTAAAATACCTTGTATACAGCTCCACGCGCACCCCTGCCAAGTTCTCGTTCAGTGGAAAAACTGCATGTGATGTCTTCCAAAAAATCTAGAGGCAAAGATATTAATGGTTCTGTTTTTGGATCCTGCAGCCTTTTCTCCAATTTTTTATCCAATATTTCACGTTTAGTAGCTCCACTACCCATTCCTGATTACTCAAGCACTTTTATATGAAAAACAAATGTGGGTGCTCCAACTTGTGAAACAATTTCTCACATGTATACAGCAGAACAAGAAACAAGCGCTCTTGTGGGCTAGCAAGTTGATACGACCTGTTTTGAATGAATCAATAATTCAATATAAGAGTATACAAATGAATGAGGGAATAAACAGAGAATTCTTGAAGAGAATAAAAATGGCAACTTCTAGATAAATCACATTTTGTGCTAAAGGAAATTAAAAAAATCCTATGTACAAGTGTAACAGCAATATATTATAAAAATAAAGCCTATGAAGTGTCCAGATGTATAACAATTATTGATAAGATCGAGTTCTAAAATCATCCATAGGATGAAAACAGAGCAAGTGAGCAACCATGAAAAATGCAAGAATGCAAGAGCAAGCAACGAGAAATTGCTTGCGAGAGAACAAAAAGGGAAACCAAATTTTAGGAGAGATGGACTGAGCCCTTGTTGACATGTATAGACAAAAAAGAACGAAAACAGAACAGGTCACAGGTAGGATCTGCTTCAACAAAGGGGATTGACAGAAGACAGAAGGGGTTGAATCCATTCCCGTTCTCTGAAAATGCTTTTACTAATGTTTAGGTAACCAGAGCAGTGTGCCTCCGCAATCCAAACTACCCAATCTACAAATCAATAACAACCAGAGCAGTGCAATGGTTAAAGCAGAGAATACTTGGCGAAACAGTTGTCCATGCACCTCCCTTCAACAGAAAACTAGTAGGTAATAAAAACTGTAAAATTGCATACAAATAATAATATGACGGGATGTATGAATGATGGTAATTTGGTTATGTTTATTTGATTACCTTCTTATGTACCTGATGATGTCAACCAAGTGCTGCCTGCAAACTGTGTTGGAGATCCATGAGTAGGAGATCTGATTAAGTATGAATCGCTAGCAGGAGCGAGGGCTCTGTAGTGGTTTGTTGGGAGAAAAAAAAATCAGATAACTAGTAAAGACGAAAGGAAAGCAGAGATACACCTTACATCAGAAAACAAAGTAATGAGACTGCTCCTTACATGCATCTGCTTCTTGCATTAAGAAAAGCATAAGCAGAGAGAAGGAAGGAAGAAAGAGATGAGAGAGGGGGCAGCACAGGTTCACCTGTAATAAGTGGCTTGTTGGGAGAAACAGACTAGTAATGAGGAAAGTAAAGTGAAGAGGGCGAACCGAAAGAGTTGCCGGCTTACAGGCTCGATTGTGGTGATGGACATGCTTTTTCTTAGATAATGGTGATTACTCCAATGGACATGCTAAAACGTGTCCTGTGATGGACAAAATTTATTTATAATAAGCCGAAAGAAGAGGAAAAGAAAGGGGACAGCTTAGTGGTTATCAATGTGTATGGAGGCTTTATGTAAAGCTTCCTGGATGGAAGTGCCTTAGTCAACTGTTCGGTCTCCCCGTGTATCCTTTCCATTTCCATAAAATTTAATTTATTTACTTCAGGCTAAAGAAGAAGAAAAAACTACAACCTTGTCCTGATCTGACGTTGCTGCTGTCATCCCATTGCCATTGCCCGCTAGAGATGATGCAGAAGAAGAACCCATTTTTACTCATCAATCAATCAATCGAAGGGGCTAACGAAATCTGCGCCCATTCACAAAGAGGAAGAGAAATAAACAAACCTCCAGTCCAACCAAGAGTGAGTGAGGTTGACGCCCGGCACCGACGACGACGACATCGCCGCGGCCGTGGTCTGTCTCTAGTCCAGGGCCGCCGCCTTGGAGGGAGAGGTACAGAACCCACGCCGCGTCCATGCCGCAGGGCGCTTCAGGAAAGCACGCGCAGAAACGCATCACCGGCAGGTCGGGTGGCGAGGGGTCTCGGAGCAGAACAACTCCCCAGACTGGACCAGACGGATCTACCGCCATAGCAAAACTAGTCCTAAACTACTACTTTACCGGACCGCGAGATCCGGGGTCCCCGCTCTCTCCGGCGCCGCCAGGGAGGCCGAGGGACCCGGCTAGCTCGGCCGCCGGCCGCCGGAGCGGAATGCCCTGTTTCGCCAGCTTGTTACTGTTGCACAAACTTGTTCGCCTGGCAGGATTATGCGTGAGAGAAAAACACTGTTCTAGCTGCATTTACACCGATTGAAAAGTCAAACGAACATTTAACTTTATGCATTCATGCTTTGAAAGCAGCAGAGTACGAAGTTTTCACATTCTCGGAAAAATTTCAATCAAAGCATATATATTTATTGAGTGAATTTCATTGTTGTTTCGTTGTTTATTTTTTCCACATTTGCTTAACCCTGAATTTTTAGAGCTTCGCAAGGATTCAGGTTCGGTTAACAAGCAACGTAGGAGTAGAATTTTTGACAAACATGAAAATAAAATAAAAAATAAGGATCTCAATCAAGGCATATAATATACATACTTACTCCCTCCGTTTCAATTTATAATTCATTTGACTCTTTTACTTCAACTTTGACCACTCGTCTTATTCAAAAAAAATTATACAAACATAGTCAAATTTAAGTCATGTATGTATACTATTTATTAAATAAATAAGTCACACTAAAAAAATAATATTTTATATAAAAAATTAAATAAGACGAGTGGTCAAACTTAGGATTGAAAAAATCAAACAAAATATAATTTAGAACAGATTAAGTATAAACATATACTTATTTTAACATACTCTAAAACTTACCATACAAAAAAGTTTCAACCGCGCCCATATACATACTACCATAAATAATTTTGTATTATCATATATTTTATGTACATATACTTCGTCAATTCATGTATGTTATAAATCTAAAAATATATAGGTGGGAGTGACTATACACAGGTGTAAAAAATAAACAATAAAATTCAATAAACAAATAAACGAATGGAGCGTGCAACTCTCATGTTGCAATCGTATAAATATGATTGTAATACATTGCATTACGTCAAATTATTGACATAAAAAAGAGCATAACACGGGATAGAATTATGTTTGTGTTCTGCCCCACTTATTTTGCACGGAAAACATGAGTTGCAAAAAGATACGAATAACACACTAGGTATATGACGAAAGCACAACATATATGAATGGTATTTCGTGTCATCTTGCAGCGAAGGGAGAAGTGATATAGTTTTCCTTTGTTCTCGTTGTGTCTTCGAGCTCTGCACTCACATATTAGCTCCATCTCGATCATCTTGAATTTCTACCTGCTGACATCAACAAGACAACACCACGGTCAGAGGAAGCACTGCTATATATGCTTTCAGAAACAATTAGTATTTTTTTGATCTCAGAAACAATTAGTAGCTTAAGAGTAACACAGTAACTGGCTAAGACATATATATGATCTAACTCATGAAAACATGACATATATATGGTAAAAACTCACCAGTGTCCTAACATAGTTCTGTAACTGTAACCATAATTTATACTCCAAAACAAGTGGCATACATAGTTAATTACATACCATAGAAAAAGAGTGTGAGCCCACTTTCACAATGCAGGCAATCTACAAAGATGAGCCTTTCCTCAGTGGTTGGCCAATTTCCTTCAGCTCTGGGCAATCATCAATAAATAAATCTCTTATGTGAAAAATTGCGCCAGGTCCACCAATTGATTTAAGCTTTGAACAATTATGAAACTTCAAACTCTGAAGTGACTTGAGATTATTGCTCCACAGGTGGCCAGGAACGGACACTATGCATTCAGAGTCACAAATCTGCAGTGACTCAAGGGAGGTGAGGTTCTCCAAGCAGCTGGGAAACCATGCAGAGAAATCCCCACAATTCGATAACCTAAGCTTTTGGAGAGCTGGTGGTAACAACATTCCACAATGCCAGTTGAGGTTTTGACACCACACAATGTCCAAATCCTTGAGACAAGGAAAACTTCCGAATCTATCAGCTGGTAGGGACAGCAAGACACAGGTCGAAATCGAAATTCTCTCAATGGCAGGGAGACATATGAGGCCGTGGATAATTTGAAGGTTATAGCAAGCCTCAATGGTTAGGTGACTGAGAAATGGGAACCTTACCAGTCTGCTTATGGCCCCGCCATGGAAAAATCAGGAGACAGAGGTTCTGAGTTTCTAATAATTGTCAGAGAAGAACAAAAACTGACCTTGAGCTCCCGTAGTAACGGAAGAATCCATGCTTGTAGTTCGATGAATTCAAGAGGGTTCTTTGAAAAATGCAAGATGGTGAGAGAACAACAGTCAATGTTGTGTCGTCCCAGATTCCCAGAGTCTTCCAGATACAACTTCTTTAGGGACGGGGAAAACAGGCGTTGTGATTTGATTAATGGACAATGGGACACACACAGTTCTTCAAGAAAACGCAAATCTCCAAAACTCTCAGCTGGTACCGATTCCAAAAATCCGCAACGGGAAATTTTTATTTTCTTGATGATAGGTATAGAAGCAGATTGTAGAAATTCTTCGAGGCTTGATAAGTTTTGGCAATAGTCAATGACAACCTCAGTTAGGGACGAGAAGGTGCTATCATTGCTATTGTAACTGTGGATTTGCTCTGAGTTCATACAAAATCGAATGCTCTCAACATTGTGCCAAGAGCCAAGTATAAGTGATGTTATATTTGGGAAGTTTTGTGCATGAAATCCACATGGATAAGATTCGCCACTATAGTCTCTGAACTCGAATTGCCGTCTATGCTCTTTGTCAGTTGCACCTTCACGAATATCCGATGAATGTATAAGATGAAACTGATATTTCTTTGACTCAAATTTCTGCAGATTGACCAGCCTAACAAAACCGCTAGGAATGTCATCGATCTCCCATTTCTTAGCATAAAATATCTGCATGTTATAGAGGCAACAGAATGCTGAAGGAAGGCTCTTGCAAAGGCTTGGCTCGAGGATTTTAAGGTACCGAAGTAGCTTCATGTTGCAAATACTACCTGGTAAGCCCCACTTGGAGATAGAAGAACAGACCATGACACGCATGCACAAAAGTTCAGAACTCCATTTCTCCATCATAGTGTTACCAGTTTTACTCTTTAAGGACAGGAAACAAAGTATGGTGCGCAGCTTTCTATGCGGTGACATGTCATGCTTTAATAAGTCAGAGCACTGGACATCTCCGCCTTTGAGTACCAATAGATGGCGGACATTCTGAGGGATCTTCGGAAGATCCTTAGTGTCTTTTAGTGTGAAGCACTCGTCCTTTGAAACCAGTTGTGCCATGTCATGCATTAAATCATGTATTACATATTTCTCTTTGGACCGTGGATATTTCTGAAAAAATGATAGATGTGCAAGTTCTTCAAAGTATTGATCACCTGTATGTCGATGTTCTACAAAGCCTTCTGCCACCCAAATTTCAGCTAACTCTTTCTTTGTGAAAGTGTAATCTTTTGGGTACACAGCACAGAACGAGAAGCACCTCTTTAAATAGAATGGTAAATACATATAGCTCAACCGAAGAGCTGGCAAAATGTCAGTATCCTCTTGTCTAAGCTCCCACAGCTGACTGTTGAGAATCCTGCCCCAATGTGCAAGGTCAAGGCTCATTCCTAGCAGCCGTCCAAGGGTTTTTGCAGCTAAAGGAGAGCCTTTCAACTTTGGTAGTATTTTCTCACCAACCTGTTCCAACTCAGGATCATTGTTGGAGTTATTAGATCCAAAAACACAGAGTTTAAAGAACTCCCGAAAGACATCTTCATTCAAACCCTCTAAGGGAAAGGGATCCATCGTACGCACTATATCAGCAACCTTTGGGGATCTAGTGGTGACAAGCATCATACTTCCCTGAAGTACATTTCTGAAAGGTGCACAGAAGTGCTTCCAATCCTGCTCATTTTCATTCCACATATCATCAAGCACAAGTAAAAATCTTCTAGTGTTCAGGCTATTTGCAAGAGCACCCTGAAGAACATTCAGATTATCATTTTTTGGCTGTTTCCCACAAGATTGTTCTATGGCTTCTTTAGTTAACCTCTTGACATCAAAATCATCTGAGACACAAATCCAAATTATCAAGTCAAAGTGACATTTAACTCTAGAATGGTTGCAAAGATCTTGAGCCAGGGTAGTTTTTCCAACACCCCCAATTCCAACAATTGGCAAAACTGCTACTCCACTTCTTGCTCTCTTAGATCTGGAAGGATCCGTGCTATTATTTGTTGATACACCAAGCAACCTGATCAAGTGCTTCTTTTCCTTATCACGGCCAAAAATCTTTGCCTCAGTAGGGAAAGAGGTGGTCTCAGGCCTAAATGATTTGTCAAACCGTGGAACTGCTTGAAGTAAGCCCATTTTCTCAAGTTGGCCAGAAAGATGAGTGAGCCTCTTCTGGATATCAGTCACATTGTTGAAGCTACCTTGAGTGACATTGTGAAAGAAGTCAATGACTGGCTCCACTGAGATCACATTGCCCTCTACTGAAACCTTTGTCTCGTACCATCTGAACTGATCTAGAAGATCTTCTGCATCATACACTGCATCTTTGAGTCTTGAAAGGAGGTCAGCCACATAATGATCATGGATCCTCCACTCTGCTCGATTAATGAGGTTGTATATTGCTGGTAGAGTATCACTAAGGCACTGAAGGTCACCCTGCAAATGCTGTACATCTTCTCGAAGTTTTTCCTTTTGTGTTTCGTTCAGCTGGGAGTTTAGAGATGAAATGGCCGATTTAACCCACTGGAACAAACTGGCGCACTCATTGAGGCCACTAAAGACTCCAATGACCTCGGGTATGTTGATTATGTTCATCGTGACTCGACTCCGAAGATTATTCGTACTCTGTCCTGGGCAAACAGTGGATGCCGTTAATATGGCAAGTATTCGTCACGTTTTGTACCCCCATAAAAAGAAAATGACGTCCCTGAAGCTTAAAATGACAAATGAAGTTTTGACATGCTACTGCATTTGTCAAAATGGAGAATACTTGGCGAAATAGTTGTGCATCTTTAACAGGAAACAATGTAGTAGTGAAATAACAACTTTATAATAGCAAACAAATGCACAACACGATGATATATGCATGTCTGATGTTTGTTGATGTATTGCTTGATTACCTTTTCTGTGTGCCTCGTTTCAATCAAGTGCTGACTGCGAAGTGTTTGCTGTGCTCGATAATAAGCAGCAGATCGTCTGATTCATGACTTGCAGAAGCGCGTGCACGCTAGCTCACCACCTGTGGTTTGTTGGGAGAAAAAAAACAGTTCACTTGCAAAGACGAAACGAAAGCGGAAATGCCGAAGCGAGAGAGTTGCTGTCTTACAGGCTCGATCGCATGCAGCTGGGATCTACATGCATGTTACTTCAATGGTCCTTTTGCTTCAACACACTTGCTGTGAGCTCCCATGCACATGCATCTGCCGCTTACTGTCTATGTGCGAGAGAAGAGAAGAGAAGGAGAGCAGCGGGGGCTTACTGGCTAGATCGACTGTCTCTGAACTCTCTCGATCACTGCACATTTAATTTGGAGGCTTCAATTCATGCATGTAATCTTCCTGGAAGTTCTGTAGGCAAACTAACTGTGGCGGTCTACCCATGTCCCATGCATACTGTCCACTCACTCAATTTATTTCATTCCAGGTCAGAGAAATTACCACCTTGCCCTGATTCAACAGTTAGATTAGATTATATTAAGTTAGAGTAACAAAGCCATGGACCCCATTGCTAGCACAGTAGTCGTCAGAGGTGCTGGGCAAGTAAGGGATTCTCGATCTCTCCCTTGTATTCAGTCCATGCACTTCAGTTTCTCCGTCCTTAGTTCCATGTTTTGTCTCCAAGCTGAACACCAGCTAGCAAGCTCCAGAGTGTACAGACCGGTCTGGCAGCCGGCACATCGGAATTTCCTCCCTTGTAAGGCATACACTCCAGTTTCTCCGTCCTTGCTCTCCTTGTTTTCGTCTCACGGTTGAACACCAGCTGAAAACAGGGCCAGCTCAAACAAAGTTATCACATCTGAAACTGCAACGCAGAGGGCTCGTCCTGACATTACACTATATTGCCCTAGGAGCTAGCGAGAGCAAAATTCACTACCGGACGATCCTCAACTTGGCTTAAGATGTCACCTAGATCTATAAACTTCTAAAATGATATTTATGGATCCCTAAACTTGATAAAGGGTATCATCTAGATCCTAAACTTTTAAGGCGATCACCGCATGTTCCTAAACTTGATGGACGGTGTCAACAATATTGATATATAAAATATTAGATCAACAACTTGTGGTTAATTATGAATTGATCATAAATCAGTTGGTTGGGTTCTCAACTTGGCACGGATGCTTGTATTGTACTAGATTTATTTCAGAATTTAAAGATGTTATGCTTGTAGTTGTTCTTACTTTTTTTTACTTCTCAAGTTGTACTCACGTCTTCCATGTCTCAGAGTCATATGTGACATGGCTTCATGACCCATGACCATACAAATTAGAACAACTTACATCTAGCGAAAATCAATACGAAGTCCGGTTCTATAACATATTCGGCCGTGTGCTCCATTTCTTGTATGTGACCTAGACTCGTGATCCATGCATGTTTATATGAGTTAGAACAAAAACTACGTCTACCGAAGATATGGAGTCCCATTTCTATATATATTGAGTTTCATTGTAATGTAAAGGCATGTTTCCTGGTTAGTATATACTCCTATCCTTCTATGTGTGTTGTTCTAGGATAGTCTAGATTCACACAATATTCAATGCATCCGTACACAACTATGTCTAGGTTCACTTACTTTTTGTTGCACTAAGTACAAAACAAAAATGACGGACATATCGGGACAGAGGGACGAACATATCGGGACAGAGGGAGTATGTATCAGAAGACAAGTAACCCATAGAGAACTAGCACTCAGTGCATTTATTTTCTTGTCCGCGTCTATTTGCTTTGCGTGTTGATTAGTACCAGGTGTCAAGTGAACTGATGGCCATGGTTCCTGCATCATGGGCTGGCTTGCATGTGGCCCATTGCATGTCTTGTGGGCGGAATTAACTAGGCATTCAAACTTGTATAGTTTTTTTTTAATCTCTAACTTGTATAGTTGCATGAGCAAATATGCTGGCACGCTGCACAACAGCACGCAGATACACTGCACAACAGGGTAGATCCTTGTTTTTTTTGTGTAGCAACGGGGGACCGGAGCCCTCTATGGCCACAATGTGGCTCCGCGTCTGCCTACCACCAATATGGACAAAAATCAGATGTGACATGTTATATTGTTAGATATTCAGTTTTCCATTGAACTATGTCTACATAGCATAACATTACATAATATATATATATATATATATATATATATATATATATATATATATATATATATATATATATATATATATATATATATATATATATATATATATAGCATTTGTAAAGTGCCGAATCATATACTAATTAAGTAATAGCAAGGCAGTAGTTTTATACTTTTATTTACCTGGAATGTAAAAACTCAAGTAGGGGAAGAAGACATCAAAGTAATAGTAGTCAGGCTGGCTTAGTTTCCTGAATCTCCCTCCCTGATTTTAGCTCAAACATGAACCCTGTACCGTCTTCACCCACGCTGAGTAATAGAATATCTACGCCCTCGGAGAATCCAACAACATTGATCACTTGGTTGTATCTGTCCGGATTATTGGTCCGAACAATAGTAGGAACTAACAGAAAGTTGAGCAAGATGACTCTATCCTGTACCCATCCCACACATCCATTATTTGGGTTGTTCACCATTGTCGTCCCTCGTCACAAGTGGAGGGGTGAATCATCGTCCTTAACGCCGGCGATCGGCGAACCCAGCGAACGACCGTCCTCCATAGTCATGAGGACACCAGCACGCTGGGTGTACATGTTCGTGTACGTGCATGGCGAGCGCGAGCCAGTCACAGTCAAGCGTCGTTTTCCCTGCAGATCATACTTGAGAACACCAGCACGCTCGGTGACGGGGCACGCCCACGCCTTGGCGTCGGTGTGGGCGTCCAGCCGCTTCTTGACGTTCTTGAGGGGAGTCCTCGGCGTTCCCGAACCGGGGCCGGCGGCGGTCCCCGGGAACTCGCTGGCCTTCCAATGCCGCTTCCCCTGGGGCGGGGCGAAGGCGGCGTCCGTCCCGGGAAACTCCCCGGCCTTCGAATGCCGCTTCCCCTGCGCGGGGAGCCGTCCGCCGCCACCACCCCCATCGGCAGTAGCGGTCCCCGCCGGGAACTCCCCCGCCTTCCAGTGCCGCTTCCGTTCCGGGAGCTGGGACTGGGTCCGGGACGACGACGGCAGCTCCGAGGGGCGGCGCTTCTCCTGCGGCGGAACGGGACGACGCCTCTCCTGCGACGGGGCTACGCGGCCGCCGTACCTCCCCGCTGCATAAGGCGCCCCCGTGCCTCGCCGGAGAAGAAGAAGACGCGACGGCGGCGGCGGCGGTGGCGGCGCTCGGGAGTTGGAGAAGAGTGCGGAACCCGCGCAGGGGGAGGCTGTGTAGGCCGGTGGAGACATGAGGAGGAGGCGTGGGGTGGATTTATGAGTGGGGGAGGGGGAGGACCGGAGGAGGGCGCGCGGAGAGGTATGCTCGTCGCTTAACAGGCCGAACAGCGCCGGCGGTGGGAATGCACGGGGGCTTGCCGCCGCACCGCGCGCGCCATGGACAGGGTTGCGCGGCGGTTGGGAGCCGGGAGGAATCGAAGCTCGGTTTGGACCTCCGCCGCAGCGGTGCTGGCTCTGGGTCTGCCGTCTGCGTGGAGCTCGGCGAGGAAGAGCGGGGCCAGAGAGATGGCCGGAGAAGCAGGGGGGGGGGGGGGGGGGGGGGGGGAGGGGATAAGGGTCAGTGCAACCTCTGTTTTTTTGGGGCCCATAGGTCAGTGAATTGAAGGGACGAGATTGCCATTGGTTATGAAAGTTCTGTTAGGTCGTGGCCCACTTGTCATTGAGCTGTAACTCAAACCTTATTTGTAGCCTGCATAGGTGCCACCGTTGCTCCAAATACCTTTGGGTTTTATTATCCAGTAAATATTTAGAAAATATTTAGAGCATGTTTGATACAACTCAACTTCACAGGCTATTGAACTATTTTATAAAAAATATTTGGTAAAACAGCATCACAAACAACTTTATACATAGATATGAAAGAAAAATGAGAGAGCGAGTTAAGGTAAGCTTTTTTTTAGTTTCATCCCACTTCATATCTTTGTGAAAGGGGGAGAAAAACAACTTCACTCATAAAACTGTTCTAAAAATAGATATTTGAAAAAAAAAACAGTTCACAACAGTTATATCAAACCTGCCCTTGGTAAACCAGACACCCAACAAAACTAATGGAGCGGAAAGCTCTCATGTTGCAATGTACGAATATAATTGTAATATATATAGTGTATTAAGTCACATTATTGACATGAAAAAAAGAGCTTAACCGAGGATACAATACAATTATGTTTGTGTTCTTCTCTCCACTTATTTCGCACAGAAAATAGGAACTGCGCACATGAGAAGAACACACACGGGTTATATTATGAGAAGAACACAATCTATGGATGTTTTTTCGTGTCATCTTGCTGCAAAGGGAAGAAAACACAGCTGTAAGAGCATCAGAACCAGATTCAACCGTTCAGGGAGAAGTGAGACGTTATGTTTGTTGTCGTTGGGTCTTGGAGCCATGCACTGCACATATTTGCTCAATCTCAGCAGTCTTTAATTTCCACCTGCTGCCATCAAGAAATAAGAAAACAATATGAGGGAAAAAAAGAAAGACTAAATGTCCGTACGCACACTCATGAACCTAGGGCCTGTTTGGTTACAGCGACTTAAAGTCCCTGTCACATCGGATGTCTACACACTAATTAGGAGTATTAAATATAGACTATTTATAAAACTAATTTGTCAGCCGAAGACTATTTTGCGAAACAAATCTATTGATATAAAATAATCTATAATTTGACAATATGGTGCTACAGTAAACATATATTAATGATGGATTAATTAGACTTAATAGATTCATCTCGTAAAGTACTACATGACGTTGTAATTAGTTTTATAATATAAATTATATTTAATTTATTTAATTAGTACCAAATATCCGATGTGACAAGAGACTACAAAATAATCAGGCAACCAAACACACCCTAGCCTACTGGGTTACCGAGAAACAACCTAATTCTTAAGTCTTAAGAGCACTGAAAAAATAGCGCGCTATAACACTGAAATAGCGCGCTAATAGCGTCCAGAAGCAGCTACCGCAACGCTCATTAGCACGCTATAGCGCTCTAGCGTCAAATAGCGCGCTAAAAGCGCCGCTATAGCGTTTTGGCCAAGCTTCCGCTAATTTCTATACCCCGCCATTTAAAACCATGCTTAAGAGTAATTGCAATCAGCAGTGGGACTCCTATGCTTTCAGAAACAATTAACAGCTTAAGTTTTCTTCAAAAAAATTAACAGCTTAAGTCTGAAGATTAACATTAACTTTTATACTGGAAACAAGTTGCATACGTACCGTACAAAAAGAGCGCGAACCCACTTTCTCATCCAAGCAATCTAAAAAAATCTGCCTTTTCCAGCTGTCCTTGGTTGGTCAATTTCCTTCAACTCGGGGCAGTCACCAATAAATAAATCTTTTATGTGTGCAATTGCGTCTGGTCCACCAATTGATTTAAGCTTTGAACAACGAAGCAACGTCAAACTCTGAAGTGATATGAGACTACAGCTCCACAGGTCACCAGGAACGGACACTATACATTCACAGTCACGAATCTCCAGTGACTCAAGGGAGGTGAGGTTCTCCAGGCAACTGGGAAGCCAGGCAGAGAAATCCCGACAATTCTCTAACGTGAGATTTTGGAGAGATCGTGGTAACACCATTCCACTCTGCCAGTTGAGGCTTTGACAGCCTGAAATTTTCAAATCCTTCAGAGGATAACTTCCCAATCTATGAGCTCGCAGGGACAAGCCATAGTCCGTAATCGAAATTCTCTCAACGGCAGGGAGATATAAGAGATCATCTATAGTTTTAAGCTTCTCGCAGGAGACAATGGTTAGGTGGGCAAGTAAGGGGAACTTTTCCATTCTTCTTTGGGCCCCACCGAGGAAAAGGTCAGTGGGTATAGGTTCCGAATCTCTAATAACTGTCAAAGAACAACAATGAATGATCTCAAGATTCTGTAGTAATGGAAGATTCCACATTTGCAGTTCAATGGCTTCAAGGAGGCAGTTTGATAAGTGCAAGGTGGTGAGAGAACTACATTCAATCTTGTATCCGAGATTCCCGGAGTTTTTTAGATACAACTCCCTTAGGGATGTAGAAAAGAGGTTTCTTGATTTGATTTTTCGACAATGGGACACACTCAGCACTTCAAGGAAACGCAAATCTCCGAACCTCTCAGTTGGTACCGATTCTAAGCTTCCGCAATAGTGAATTTCTATTTTCTTGATGATAGGCACATAAGGTTGTTGTAGAAATTGTTCGAGGCTTGATAAGTTTCTGCAATGTGTAATTTCTACATCAGTCAGGGACAACAAAGTGCTATTAGTGCTGTCGTAACTCAGAATCTGCTCTATGTTTTGTGGATGAAACCAGCTGGGAAGAGATTCACCATTATAGTTTTTTATCTTGAATTTCCCTCTCTGTCCTTCGTCAGATGCACCTTTAAGAATACCAAGTGAATGTCAACATCAACATCAACATCAACAAAGCCTGTAGTCCCAAGCAAGTTGGGGTAGGCTAGAGTTGAAACCCAACAAGATACCCAAGTCATGGTTCCGGCACTTCAATAGTTGCTTTCCAGGCAATCCTATCCAAACATAGATCTCTAGATATATCCCAAGCTTTTAAATCCCTATTCACCGCCTCCGCCCATGTCAACTTCGGTCTTCCTCTGCCTCTCCTTATATTATTAGCTTGGCTTGGGACTCCACACCCACAGCGCACTGGTGCATCTGGCGGTCTCCTCTGGACATGGCCAAACCATCTCAACCGATGTTGGACAAGTTTTTCTTCAATTGGTGCCACCCCTAGGCGATCACGTATATCATCATTCCGCACTCGGTCCATTCTTGTGTGACCACAGATCCAACGCAACATACGCATTTCTGCAACACTCATTTGTTGAACATGTCGAGCCTTTGTGGGCCAACATTCGGCTCCATACAACATTGCAGGTCTAATTGCTGTCCTATAGAACTTGCCTTTTACCTTTTGGGGTACCCTCTTGTCACATAGAATGCCAGAAGCTTGACGCCACTTGATCCACCCTGCTTTGATTCTATGGCTAACGTCTGCATCAATATCTCCATCCATTTGTAGCATCGATCCCAGATATCGAAAGATGTCCTTTTTAGGCACGACTTGACCTTTCAAACTCACATTTCCCTCATCCTGAGCCGTTGTGCCAAAGTCGCATTTCATATACTCGGTTTTAGTCCGACTTAGTCTAAAACCTTTAGACTCAAGGGTCTGCCGCCACAGCTCAAGTTTCCTATTTACTCTCGCCAAGCTTTCATCAACTAACACTACATCATCGGCGAAGAACATGCACCAAGGGAAGTCCCCTTGGAATGTATATGATGAAATTGATATTTCACTGATTCAAATTTCTGCAGATTGATCAACATACCAAAGCCGCTAGGAATGTCATGAATCGCCCATTTCTTAGCGTAAAATATCTGCATGTTATAGAGGCAACAGAATGCTGAAGGAAGGCTCTTGTAAAGGCTAGAGTTGAGGATTTGAAGGTACCGAAGTAGCTTCATATTGCTAATACTACCTGGTAAGCCCCACTTAGAGATAGAACAGACCATGACACGCATGCACAGAAGTTCGTTACACCATTTCTCCATCACAGTATCAGTTTCACTGTTTAAAGACAGGTGGCAAAATAGGGTGCGCAGCTTACTATGCTTTCCCATGTCATGCTTCAATAAGTCAGAATATTGAATATCTCCACTATTGAGAACTGACAGATGGCGGACATTCTGAGGGATCTTAGGAAGATCGTTTTTTTCTTTTACTATAAAGCACTCGTCCTTTGAAACCAGTTGTGCCATGTCATGCATCAAATCATGTATTACGTATTTCCTGTGGGACCGTGGATATTTCTGGAAAAACAACAGATGTGCAAGTTCTTTAAAGTACTGACCACCAGTATGATGAAGTGAAATGTTAGGGTGATGTTCCACTAGGCCTTCTGCCACCCAAATCTTTAATAAATCCTCCTTTTTGAATTTGTAATCTTTCGGGTACACAGCACAGAACGAGAAGCATCTCTTTAAATACAATGGTAAATACATGTAGCTCAAGCGAAGAGCTGGCAAAATGTCGGTCTCCTTTTGTTGAAGCTCCCACAGCTGACTCTTCAGAATCCTATCCCAGTGTGCTAGCTCAAGGCTCATTCCTAACAGCCGTCCAAGAGTTTTTGCAGCTAAAGGACAGCCTCTCAACTTTGGGAGTATTTTCTCACAAATCCGTTTCAATTTAGGGTCAATGTTGGAGCTATTAGACCCAAACACAAAGTGCATAAACAACTTCCGAAAGGCATCTTCTTTCAAACCCTCTAAGGGAAAGGGATCCATTGTACGCACTACATCAGCAACCTTCGGAGACCTAGTAGTGACAAGCATCATGCTTCCCTGAAGCGCATTTTTAAAAGGTGCACAGAAGTGCTTCCAATGCTGCTCATTTTCATCCCACGTGTCATCAAGGACAATCAAGAATCTTTTCTTGTTCACACTATTTGCAAGAGCAAGCTGAAGAGAATTCAAATTACCATTTTGTAGCACTGGCCCAGAAACTTGTTCTATGGCTTCTTTAGTTAACCTCTTGATATCGAAATCATCTGATACACATATCCAAATTATCGAGTCAAAGTGACCTTTCACTTCTGAATGGTTGCAAATATCTTGAGCCAACGTGGTTTTTCCGACACCCTCAATTCCAACAATTGGCAAAACTCGAACACTCACTATTGATGCTTCGTTACTATCAATAGTAGCACAACCTTCGTTGCATTTTGGTGAACTGGCTCTTCCTTTTCTCTTGCATCCGGATGGACCTGAGCTTTTATTTGTTCGTACACCAAGCAACGTGATCATCTTCTTCATTTCCTCATCACGACCAATCATCTTTTCTTCAGTGGAAAAAAACGAGGTCTCAGGCCTAGATGATTTGTAAAACTTTGGAATTTCTGGAAGTAAGCCCTGTTTCTCAAGCTGTTTGGAGACATTATTGAGCCTCTTCTGGATACCAACCACCTTATTGAAGCTACATTGAGTGACAATTTGAAAGAATTTAATAAGTTGTTCCACTGAGATAGCATTGCCCTCTACAGAAACCTTTTTTTCATACCATCTGAACTCATCTAGAAGGTCTTGTGCATCATACACTGCATCTTTGAGTCTTGGAAGGAGGTCAGCCACAGAATCATGATGGATCCTCCACTCTGCTCGATCAATGAGGTTGGCAATTGCTGGTAGAGTATCAGTAAGGCATTGAAGGTCACTATGCAATTGGCATATATCTCGTTGAAGCTTTTGTGTTTCATTGGACTGGGATTTCAGAGATGAAATGGCTGATGTAACCCACTGGAACAAATTGGCACACTCATCGAGGCCACTAACAGCACTGATGGTCCTTGGCATGTTGAATATGCTCATATTTACTTGACTATGACGATTTCGGTTCCTCGTATCCTATACAAACAGTGGATGTATTGAGCATTAGAGAACTATATCTTGTGGTCAGATTTTTAATGGTGGTAATAAGGTATAGACACAATATAGGCTTTGTTTTGGGTACTTTGTATTTTTATCTTGTAAAAAAAAGTTAATTTAGAAAAAGAAAATTAGTAAAATTAAATTGGCGAAGAGAAGGGTAGAGTAGTAATAATGGGAGGAGCTTTGACCACACATGTCCACCCTACGCAGGTTGGATACTGCCCAAAACATGGGAGGAGCTCTTGATTATAATTGACTTGTGTGGTTATTGATATAATGGCATAGTTGTGTGTGTGTGTGTGTTCTGATCAAGTAAAGTTTGCAAAGGAAAGATCGAAGTATTGTATTTCAACATACCAGATACATGCTTGTCAAGGCTTCCCTTACATTGAAATTCAAAGCAGAGCAAACATGCATGATTTTGAACCATAGCATATTCCCCACTCGGTAACATCATCACTTCTGACCTGATTTGGACACAGTAACCTACAAGTTGTACGACATTTTGATGCCTGGCAAGTATTTATATGTTAGTATAAATGGTATTTACATATACTAATAAGGAATTTAATACGGCAAGTATTTGCCATCCTAGAAAAAAACATAATTTTGTCTCTGAAGCTTACTTTAGAGTTTAGATGAATATTTCCTTGCCAAAAAAGGAGAGGATAATGAATATGACAAATCAAGTTTCTACATGGCAGTGCAACGGTGAAAGCAGAGAATACTTGGCGAAATAGCTGTGCATCTTTAACAGAAAACAAAATAACAATAACTGTAAAATAGCAAATAAATACAACGTGACAGGATGTATGACTGCTGCTTGGTTATGTCTTACTCTATTTGATTACCTTGTTGTGTGCCTTGTGTCAATCAAGTATTGGCTGCGAATGTGCTGGAGATGAGTAGCAGATCTGGTTTAGGATGACTTCCTGCAAACTGGGTTTGTTGGGGAAAAAAACAGATAACCAGTAAAGACGAAAGGAAAGCAAAAAAGGCCAAAGGGGGAGAGTTCTCGGCTTACAGGCTCGATTTTGGGGATCAATCAATGGTTCTGCTCCAACACTTCCTGTGAGGCTCCATGCATTTGCTGCTTACTGGCTATTTGAGAGGAGAGAACACAGAACACAGAAGCTTACAGGCTAGATTGATTGTCTCTGCACTCTGAATTCTCTTCGTGTAATCTTCCTGGAAGTACCCTAGTCAACTGTGGCGGAACCGCGTGAATGATATCCACTCATTTAGTTTATTTCCAGGGCAGAGAGAATACCACCTTGCCCCCCACTTGGTGTTGCTACTGTCATCTATATGGAGCCAAAAATGTCACTAGCGAAAGTTTTGTCCATGTTGGCGTTAATACACGTTGTTCTTACAAGACCCAGACATCTCAAAAATCATTATGACAAATCAGTTGATGCATGTGCCTCCGTGGTCCGTGCTTTGAAAGCAGCGTACACAGATACTGAAAGCACACCATTGAGGTGGTTTCGGGACCGAAGGATTTGTCAAACCGCAGAATTGCTTGAAGTATTAAGCCAACACTTTTCTAAAATCTCAAGCCATCCCTAAAGATTATTGAGCCTCACCTCATCTGGATATCAGTCTTCAGTCCCCTGTGCTGAAGCTGTTGTCTTGAGTGACAGTGAGAGGGAAGTCGATCACTGGCTCCACTGACATCGCATTATTGCCGTCTACTGATCCGAGGGACCAGAGGCTTCTCATGCAGCGGGGCGGCGCATCCCTTGCGACGGGGCTACGCGGACGCCGTACTTCCCCGCGGCCGCGGGCCCCGCTGGAGAAGAAGACGCGGCGGCGGCATTCGGGAGTTGGGGAAGAGAACAGACCCGTGCAGGGGGAGGTGGTGTGGGCCGGCCGACCCATGAGTACGCGTGGGGTGGATTTACGAGAGGGGGGGAGGAGGGCGGACGCGCGGGGAGGTATGGATTGCCGCACGCCGGCAGCAGCAATGCACGGGGTCTCGCCGCTGCACCGCGCGCGCCATGTACGTACATGGTTGTGCGATTGGCACCGTGGAGGAATCGGAGCTCGGGTTGGACCTCCGCCGCCGCGGCTGCCGCTCTGGGTCTGCCCCTACGGAGGACCTAGCTCGCCGCTCCCCGCGTAAGATGGAAGAGAAGCAGAGGGGGAGGATAGTTGAGAGACCGTGCGCACTTATTTCTGGACCCACAAGTCAGTAACTCCAAGAAACTAATTTCGTTGTGAAAAATACCATCGAATCATGGATTCATGGCCCCACTTGTCATTGGGTATAACTCAAACCTTAATGTGCATGAAATGTTTGGAAAATTATACGCCACCGAATTATTACAAAACAAACAGCTATCTATGGGAGTAAAATGCATGAGTGTTTCTACAGGCAGAAATGTCACTCAGTTTTAAACTGGACCAAGTTAACACGTGATGGATGACGCTTTGAGGAGTGCACGACCTCGCTAAACCGGCCTGCTACCGGCCCCAGCTTGCACCACCCACCTCTCCACCCTGCCCTTCCATAAGAGCATCTCGCCCTTCCATAAGAGCATCTCCGAGAACCGTCCTAAAATATTTTGTAAAGCTATCTCTCCTAATCCCAAAATAGCATGGTTGTTGGACACCCCTTCAGTTCTTAGATGTTTTCTTTTTTACAAAATAGCTAGAAGAGAACATTTAGCTCCTCATTTTAGATGAGCTCTTGAAGATGCTATGCATCATGATTCCTTGTCCACCCGCCATCTTCCACCGCCGTGGGCATTTGGACCTTATATACCATAATTAGTATAGAAACTATATTTTGGGAGTATGGAAATCTATATGAAAATGCCGAACAGGTTTAGTAACAGCGGATGAAATTTACTCATCTATCGACGCACTCCTCCCAATTGCCCACTTTGGGAGGTTGACTCCACCAATTGATGGGTAGCCCTTCTTAATTCTGCGCACTCTTTCTCCAATCTGGTATGGACAGACAAGACAAATATAATCTAGGCACATGCTTAATTAGGCAGAACCTGTGTGTCATCTTTCTTCGTCAACAACAACCACCACCACAAAACTTTCTGCTCATCGGACGAGCCTCTAAAATAGGAAGCCCAATCTGAAACGCCTGTGGTGGTGTCTCCGCTAGAGTTTCTTAGACCTAGGAGATGCAGAGGATAGGCTACTCTAGTTCTGCCCCTCGATCTGCAGTAATAAATATTTAGTAAACCAGACACACCATACTATGTCTGTGTTCTTCTCCCCACTTATTTCGCACAGAAAATAGGAACTGCAGAAAAAATAGGAATAACACACACTAGGTATATGTATATTATGAGAAAAACACAATATATCGATGTTTTTTCGTGTCATCTTGCTGCAAAGGGAAGAAAACACAGCTGTAAGAGCATCAGAACCGGATTCAACCGTTCAGGGAGAAGTGAGACGTTTTGTTTGTTGTTGCTGGGTCTTGGAGCCATGCACTGCACATATTTGCTCAATCTCAGCAGTCTTTCATTTTCACCATCTGTCATCAAGAAGACAACAATGAGGAGAAAAAAATGGATCAAAAAAAAATATGAGGGAAAAAAGAAAGAAAGACCAAATGTACGCACACTCGTGAACCTAGCCTATTGAGTTACCGAGAAACAACCTAATTCTTAAGTCTTAAGAGGTAACTGCAATCAGCAGTGGGACTGCTAAGCTTTCAGAAACAATTAACAGCTTAACTCTTAAGAGTAACAATAACTGCCTAATTTATCCTGCAAACAAGATATAACTCTAGAGAGCGCGAACCCACTTTCTCATGTACCAGAGGCCTCTCCTCATTGGTTGGTCAATTTCCTTCAACTCGGGGCAGTCACCAATAAATAAATCTTTTATGTGTGCAATTGCGTCTGGTCCACCAATTGATTTAAGCTTTGAACAACGAAGCAACGTCAAACTCTGAAGTGATATGAGACTACAGCTCCACAGGTCACCAGGAACGGACACTATACATTCACAGTCACGAATCTCCAGTGACTCAAGGGAGGCGAGGTTCTCCAGGCAACTGGGAAGCCAGGCTGAGAAATCCCCACAATTATCTAACGTGAGGTTTTGGAGAGACCGTGGTAACACCATTCCACTCTGGCAGTTGAGGCTTCGACAGTCTGAAATTTCCAAATCCTTCAGACGAGAAAAACTTCCCAATCTATGAGCTGGCAGGGACAGCAAGCCACAGTCCGTAATCGAAATTGTCTCAACGGCAGGGAGATATAAGAGGTCATCTATAGTTGTAAGCTTCTCGCAGGAGTTGATGGTTAGGTGGGCGAGTAAGGGGAACTTTTCCATTCTTCTTTGGGCCCCACCGAGGAAAATGTCAGTGGATATAGGTTCCGAATCTCTAATAATTGTCAAAGAAGAACAAAGTTTGATCTCAAGATTCTGTAGTAATGGAAGATTCCACATTTGCAGTTCGATGGCTTCTAGGAGGCAGTCTGACAAGCGCAAGGTGGTGAGAGAACTACATTCAATCTTGTATCCGAGATCCCCGGAGTCTTTCAGATACAGCTTCTTTAGGGATGGAGCAAACAGGTGTCGTGATTTGATCTTTGGACAATGGGACACCCTCAGTACTTCAAGGAAACGCAAAGCTCCGAACCTCTCAGTTGGTACCGATTCTAAGCTTGGGCAACACCAAATTTCTATGTTCTTGATGATAGGCACATAAGCTGGTTGTAGAAATTGTTCGAGGCTTGATAAGTTATTGCACAATTTAATATCTACATCAGTCAGGGACAACAAAGTGCTATTAGTGCTGCCGTAACTGTGAATCTGCTCTGTGTTTTGTGGATGAAACCAGCTGGGAAGAGATTCACCATTATAGTTTTTGATCTTTAATTGCCCTCTTTGTCCTTGGTCAATTGCACCTTTAAGAGTACCAACTGATGAATGTATATGATGAAATTGACATTTCACTGATTCAAATTTCTGCAGATTGATCAGGTTACCAAAGCCGCTAGGAATGTCATCAAACTCGCATTTCACAGCGTAAAATATCTGCATGTTATAGAGGCAATAGAATGCTGAAGGAAGGCCCTTGTGAAGGCTAGAGTTGAGGATTTGAAGGTACCGAAGTAGCTTCATATTGCTAATACTACCTGGTAAGCCCCACTTAGAAATAGAACAGACCATGACACGCATGCACAGAAGTTCGTTACACCATTTCTCCATAACAGTATCAGTTTCACTGTTTAAAGACAGGTGGCAAAATAGGGTGCGCAGCTTATTATGCTTTGCCATGTCATGCTTCAATAAGTCAGAATATTGAATATCTCCACCTTTGAGCACTGACAGATGGCGGACATTCTGAGGGATCTTAGGAAGATCATTTTTTTCTTTTACTATAAAGCACTCGTCCTTTGAAACCAGTTGTGCCATATCATGCATCAAATCATGTATTACATATTCCTTTGGGAACCGTGGATATTTCTGAAAAAATGACAGATGTACAAGTTCTTCAAAGTACTGACCACCAGCATGATGAAGTGAAATATTAGGGTGATGTTCCACTAGGCCTTCTGCCACCCAAATCTCCACTAAATCCTCCTTTATGAATATGTAATCTTTCGGGTACACAGCACAGAACGAGAAGCATCTCTTTAAATACAATGGTAAATACATGTAGCTCAAGCGAAGAGCCGGCAAAATGTCGGTCTCCTTTTGTTGAAGCTCCCACAGCTGACTCTTGAGAATCGTATCCCAATGTGCTAGCTCAAGGCTCATTCCTAACAGCCGTCCAAGAGTTTTTGCAGCTAAAGGACAGCCTCTCAACTTTGGGAGTATTTTCTCACCAATCCGTTTCAATTCAGGATCAATGTTGGAGCTATTAGGCCCAAACACAAAGCGCTTAAACAACTTCCTAAAGGCATCTTCTTTCAAACCCTCTAAGGGAAAGGGATCCATTGTACGCACTACATCAGCAACCTTCGGTGACCTAGTGGTGACAAGCATCATGCTTCCCTGAAGTGCATTTTTAAAAGGTGCACAGAAGCGCTTCCAATGCTGCTCATTTGCATCCCACATGTCATCAAGGACAATCAAGAATCTTTTCTTCTCCACGCTATTTGCAAGAGCAACCTGAAGAGAATTCAAATTCTCATTTTCTACCACTTTCCCAGAAGTTTGTTCTATGGCTTCTTTAGTTAACCTCTTGACATCAAAATCATCTGAGACACAAATCCAAATTATCAAGTTAAAGTGACCTTTCACTTTTGAATGATTGCAAATATCTTGAGCCAAGGTGGTTTTTCCGACACCCCCAATTCCAACAATTGGCAAAACTTGAAGACTCACTATTGGTGCTTCGCTACTATGAATAGTAGCACAACCTTCGTTGCTTGTTGATGAACTGGCTCTTCTTTTTCTATTGCATCCGGATGGACCTGAGCTTTTATTTGTTTGTACACCAAGCAACGTGATCATCTTCTTCATTTCCTCATCACGGCCAATTATATTTCCTTCAGTGGAGAAAAAGGAGGTCTCAGGCCTAGATGATTTGTAAAACTTTGGAATTGTTGGAAGTAAGCCCTGTTTCTCAAGCTGTTTAGAGATATTATTGAGCCTCTTCTGGATACCAGTCACCTTGTTGAAGCTACATTGAGTGACACTTTGAAAGAATTTAATAAGTTGTTCCATAGAGATAGCATTGCCGCCCTCTACAGAAACCTTTTTCTCATACCATCTGAACTCATCTAGAAGGTCTTGTGCATCATACACTGCATCTTTGAGTCTTGGAAGGAGGTCAACCACAGAATCATTATGGATCCTCCACTCTGCTCGATCAATGAGGTTGGCAATTGCTGGTAGAGTATCAGTAAGGCATTGAAGGTCACTATGCAATTGACATATATCTCGTTGAAGCTTTTGTGTTTCATTGGACTGGGATTTCAGAGATGAAATGGCTGATGTAACCCACCGGAACAAATTGGCACACTCATTGAGGCAACTAACAGCACTGATGGTCCTTGGTATGTTGAATATGTCCATATTTACTTGACTATGATGATTTCGGTTCCTCGTATCCTGTACAAACAGTGGATGTATTGAGCATTAGAGAACTATATCTTGTGGTCAGATTTTTAATGGTGGTAATAAAGTAAAAACACAATATAGGCTTTGTTTTGGGTACTTTGTATTTTTATTTTGTCAAAAACAGTTGATTTAGAAAAAGAAAATGAGTAAAATTAAATTAGCGAAGAGAAGGGTAGAGTAGTAATAATGGGAGGAGCTTTGACCGCACATGTCCACCCTACGCAGGTTGGATACGGCCCAACCAGCCCAACAAGGTGCAGGCGGCAGGAACCTGCCCACAGCCCACCTCGACCCTGCCCCTGCACCGCCCTCCCGCACACGGAAGCGCCGCCGGCTGTCGCAGTCCTCGGCATCCGATCTCCAACGACCTGACGTCGTCGCTACCTGTGTCCAGCATACAGCAGTGGAGGAGCCGCCCCACCTCCGTTCGTCGATCTACTGCCGGAGAGGAGGCTTTCCGATCCCTACTCGGCTCATCTTTCGCTTCTACTAGTCGCAGCTTTCGACACAAGGCCAAGGAATGTGCATGACCTAGTAAGTTAGCTGCTGCTTACCTATGCGAATCACATGGTGATCAAAGCATGCATCAAAGAATCCGTTAGAGGGTGAAAAACACTTGGGGGCTCATGACTGGACCTCATCAACAAATACAGTATATACCAAGCCACTGGTGTCATATAGGATTGATCTTGCATGTACATCTTGTTAAATCCAATTGATGCCTGGAGATTAGTGAATAACTTCTTGCTGTGCAGGCTAATTTCTAACAACAGATATAGATAATGCACTACAACTATAAGAGGACACTAATTGAGATCTGAAAAATGGAGCATGAGTGTTTATTTTGTTCAGACATGCATATTAATTTGGACAGTCTTATGAAATTAAGTGTGGAAAGGCTCAGTGCATATTGAGAGATCATACCTTCTCAATGACACTGGGAGGATTTCCAGGAGATGTACATTTTGGTTCTACTGCATTTAGACTTTGAACTATCTCCAGTGAAGTAGGCCTTTTATTAGATTCAGGTTCCAGGCACTTCAGGGCTATAGAGATGCATTGTTGCACTTGTTGGATACGCATTTCCAGTGACATATGCATGGGTGTTATTTCTATAAGTCTGTTCCTCCAACTTCCAACCACCTAAACATTTGCATAAGTAATTTATCATAAAAATACATTTGCATAAGTAAGAAAAATTACAGTATATAATAATACTGAATAATCTTACTTCGTTTATATAGTGATTGAGAGATGTTTCAGTTCTCTCACTGATATTGGGATAGTCCCTGCGACCTGTGATTATCTCTATAATTATGACACCAAGACTGAATATATCTGCCTTAGAGGAAATAATTCCCATGTCTATGTATTCTTGTGCCATATATCCCCTTCAGAAGAATTTAGCATAGTCAGCTGTAGAAAATGGTAAAAAGAAATAAAGCTCTAGCAAAAGGCATAGCTAGCTTACAGTGTTCCTGCAGGGTTTTTAGTAATAGTTTTAGATTTTTGTTCACCCAAAAGTCTTGACAAACCAAAATCCGCAATTTTCGGCATCATCATGGCATCCATCAGTATGTTTTGAGGTTTAAGGTCCATATGGACAATATGACATTTATCATGAAGATAATGCAAGCCTCTGCAAACTCCCCTAATTATCTCATGTCTCATATCCCAATCAAGGACCAAAAAGTCATCTGTAGAAATACATCAACAAACAGAAAAAAAAAATGTATGAATAGCACGTACTGTAATGGTGCCATAAAAACCACCACCTCTTTGGACGGGTGATATATATGTATCTTGATTATAATTGACATGTGTGGTTATTGATATAATGGCATAGTTGTGTGTGTGTGTGTGTTTTGTGTGTGTGTTCTGATCAAGTAAAGTTTGCAAAGGAAAGATCGAAGTATTGTATTTCAACATACCAGATACATGCTTGTCAAGGCTTCCCTTACATTGAAATTCAAAGCAGAGCAAACATGCATGATTTTGAACCATAGCATATACCCCACTCGGTAGCATCATCACTTCTGACCTGATTTGGACACAATAACCTACAAGTTGTACGACATTTTGGTGTCTGGCCCCATAAGACAAATGATCTCATTCTCGAACTGCTTATTATTATTGTTGCTGTCCAAGTCCAACAGATGTTTATCAAAGATCTTCTTTACAGCAATAGCTTTGCCGCTCTGGAGAACTCCCTTCATAGCAGGTAGGTGAACCATTCATTATCTGTTACTGTTGCCATCCGTTGAAAATTGGAGTGGAAGAGGAATGGTCATACCTTGTATACTACTCCATACGCACCCCTGCCAAGTTCTCGTTCAGTGGAAAAATCGCATGTGATGTCTTTCAAAAATTCTAGTGGCAAAGCCACTGGGTCTGCAGTTGGATCCTGTAGCTTCTTCTCCAATTTTTTCTCAAATATTTCCCGTCCAGTATCTCCAGTATCCATTCCTGATTACTCAAGCACTTTTATAGAAAAACAATGTGGGTGCTCCAACTCGCGAAGCAATTTCTCACAAACGCGTACAGCAGTACAAACTGATACGAGCTGTTTTGAATGAATCAATATAAGACTATCAAAACCTATAAGGTAATAAACAGAGAATTCTTGTAGAGAATAAAAAAGGTAACTTCTAGATAAATCACATTTTGTACTAAAGATAGTTCAAACAAAATCCTATTGTATAAGTGTAACAGTGGTATATAATAAAAAAAATTCACATGGTTACCAGAAAGAAAAAATAAAGTTTAGGCAATTGCATATGTATAATAAGTATTGAAAAGAGTTCCAGACTCCTCTGTAGGATGAAAACAGAGCGAGGAAGAATGAAAAATGCAAGAGCAAGCGATGAGAATTTTCTTGCGAGAGCGCAAAGAGGGAAATAAAATTTTAGGAGAGATGGACTGACATCTTTGCAAGAGCAAGCGAGCGCAAAGAGGGAAATAAAATTTTAGGAGAGATGGACTGACATCTTGTGGTCACCTCTATATGTTAGTAAATGGTATTTACATATACTATAATAAGGAATTAAATACGGCAAGTATTTGCCATCCTAGAAAAAAACATAATTTTTTCTCTGAAGCTTACTTTAGATGAATATTTCCTTGCCAAAACAGGAGAGGATAATGAATATGACAAATCAAGTTTGTACATGGCAGTGCAACGGTGAAAGCAGAGAATACTTGGCGAAATAGCCGTGCAGCTTTAACAGAAAACAAAGTAATAAGTACTGTAAAATAGCAAATACAACACGATTTGATGTATGACCGGTGCTTGGTTATGTCTTGCTCTATTTGATTACCTTGTGTGTGCCTGATGTCAATCAAGTGCTGGCTGCGAACTGTGTTAATTGGAGATGAGTAGCAGGTCTGATATAGGATGACTTCCTGTGAACTGTGCTTGTTGGGGAAAAAAATCAGATAACCAGGAAAGACAAGAGAAAATCGAAAAGGAGTTCTCTGCTTACAGGCTTGATTTTGGGGATCAACATCTTACTTCAATCGTTCTGCTCCAACACTTTTCCTGCGAGCTTCCATGCATCTGCTGCTTACTGGCTAGTTAGCAGGCCGACCCATGAGTACGCGTGGGGTGGATTTACGAGGGAGAGGGGGAGGGGGAGGGGGAGGGGGAGGAGGGCGGTCGGGCGGGGAGGTATGGATCGGATTGGATGCTTAGCAAGTTAGCAGGCCGCACGCCGGCAGCAGCGATGCACGGGGTTGGACCTCCGCCGCCGCCGCGGCTGCCGCTCGGGATCTGCCCCTAGCTCGCAGTGGGAGAGCAGGAGGAAATGAAGATAAGCAGAGGAGTGTGAGGATAGTTGAGAGAGCGTGCCCACTTAGTTCTGGACCCACAGGTCAGTCACTCCAAGAAACTAATTTCGATATGAAAATGCCATCGGATCAGGGATTCATGGCCCACTTGTCGTTGGGTATAACTCAAACCTTAATGTACAAGGAAACGTTTGGAACATTATATGCCACCGAATTATTGGCACTCCCTGAGTCACTGAAAAAAAAGTCTTCTGAAATTGTCCGAAGTTAAATTTTTTAATCTTTGACCAAATTTTAAAAAAAATATTAAAATTTATAGTGTCAAATTAGTATCATTAGATTTATCATGAAACATATTTTTTTATGGTGCTTATTTTAAGTCATAGATGTTGTTATATTTTTTAATAAAGTTAGTCAAAGTTAAAAAAGAGTTTGACTAGCACGGATGGTAGTCTTTCAGGGACGGAGGGAGTAGTTAAATGCATGAGTGTTTCTATAGACAGAAATGTCACTCAATTTTAAATTATTGATTATTGGACGGCTGAAAGGTCCTATGCGATGGCTAAAGGAGGGTGAATAACCTAATTTAAATTTTTACAAAGAAACCTTAACAATAATGTTAGATAACTAAAAAGCGAAGCGAATCTTACGCTAGCCTAGTGGGTGTTGCGAAGCCACCTATCCACAAGTGCTAGCCTAATATCTCTATGAGACACACAATTCCTACACAAGCTAATAAGCTAGAGAGCTAAGCAACTATCACAACCTAATATCTCTACTAAGTAAGAACAAGAGTGAGATAGAGGGATTATACCGCCGTGTAGAGGAGTGGATGAACTAATCAAGTGATCACCAAGAAAGCCAATCAATCACAATGGAGACAACAAGGTTGACACTTGATTTTCTTCCGAGGTTCACTAGTTTGCCAACTAGCTATTCCCCGTTGTGACAAGACACTCACTTGGAGGTTCACGCGCTAATTGGCATCACACGCCAAACCCGTCACCGGGTGCCGCACAACCAACACAAGATGAGGCTATTGAAACGCCACGAGCAATCCACTAGAGTTGCCAATTGCGATCTCCCGCGGGAAAGACACAAGAACCCCTCACAATCAACTTGTAGTCGACGAAGCACAATCACCAAGCTTCTCGATCTACCACCGCTGCTCCACACCGTCTAGGTGATGGCAATCACCAAGAGTAACAAGAAATCCGCAGCGAGAACGCCTCCCAAGTGCCACTAGATGCAAGCTATATGCGAAATGTACTTGGATCACTCAATCTCTTTTGGGTTTTCACTAACCAAGCATGGAGATGAGTGGGAGGGAGTTTGCTCAGCTCTAGAGGGTCACCAAGTGTTCAAATGTGCGAGAGAGATCACCCCAAGCCGGCCAACACATATTTATAACTCCCCTCAAAGTCTTCTAGCTGTTGGGCTGTTAAGTTGGCGACGAACGCTCTTCACGGGGGCGACGGACGTTCCATCGCAGCGTCCGACGCCCTGTCAGAACTAGCCGTTGAGCCTTGTCTTCGAAATCCTTCAGCTGACGGACGCTCCATAGCACAACTTCCAGCGTCCGGCGCGATCGTCCGTCGCGCGAGCTGAAAGCACACAGAGAGGACTCGAGAGCTCCATCTTACGACGGACGCGTCTGTTGCCTGACCGACAAACGCTCCACAACGTCCGTCGCTGCGAGCAGAGAAGACAGAGAGCACCCGAGAGCTTCATCTTCCGTCGGACGCATCTGCCACTTACCCGATAGACGCTCCTCAGCGTTCGGTGCCTGGTCTGCACTGATCCGCAGTTAGGGTTTGCCCGTCGGACGTTTCGTCGCACTTTGGCCAGCGTCCGGCGCCAGCGTCCGACGCCCTATTCTTGTCCAAATTCGATTATCCTTTTTCCACCCATGCTCCATTATGTCAAACACTAAGTATCCACTTTAGTAAGCAAGTCTTGACATGTTTTACTTGTCATTTAGCATGGTGTATGTCACTAGGTCCTAAATGCACATGCAATATAGATAACACCTAGTGGCACTTGACAAATCGCAATCACTTTTGTATTTCCCCTCTTAATAGTACGGTTGTCTAACCTAAATATGATCACACTCACTTGGTGTCTTGACCACTAAAAAAAATCCTAGCATATACCTTTGCCTTGACTTGCTTAGGGTCTTTTCACTTTCCTTCTTTTCCAAGTGTGAGCTCTTGCAATCACTTTGCTTCCTTGCTAGCTCCATCACTTGTCATCATCTTCTATGTGTGTACTAGACCTACTCAAACACTTAGAGCTAGGTTAGTACTTTAGGTTTCATCAATTATCCAAAACATTAGAGATCTCTCAATCTCCCCCTTTTTGGTAATTGATGACAACCCGATATAAAATGATATGAAATATGATTTTGATTCAACCCGAAATGCTTGATGCCACTTGAAACTATGAATAATGAAGAAAAGTGGTCAATCATTTCAAAGTTGGTTTGATAGTGTTTACTCCCCATACATATTTGCACTTCTTACGATTATGAGTCAAAGCTTTGCACATATGCTTAGGTAGTACTTTGGGAAGGGTAAACAACTAGCAAACTATGACATGATGTTAAGGTATAAGAAAAGGACCTTTGAAGCATGATACCAATCGAAGTGCGCCAATCATACATCCCTTAGCAACATGGTTAGCTAGAAACCAATTGGATATACACAAGATATTCTAAGGTTCTAGCTACAACCTATACATGCTAATGATCAAAATATCAATCAAGATTATACTAGGAATATACCACACAAGCAAGTCATATTGAATTGAAATTCAATGCAAACAAACATATGTGTGAATGCACATCCAAATGCAACAACTTGTTCATAGGCTTGCTCCCCCTACTTGTGTGCTTAATTTTTAATTTTTCATTTATCAAAATCCTATTTCTCCTCTTTTAGATCATTTTCCTTTTCTCCCCCTTTTTAGTATTTAGATCATTTTATCACAATTTCTCCCCCTTTGTCACACATTACCACAAAGGAAACCACTTGTAGTAACATGTATCACTTGAGGATACTTAGGAAGATTTATTTATCAAGTCAATTTAGAAAGAGAGTGGGGTGAATATACTTTATAGTTCAATCTAGATCACTTGTCCTATATACTTAACACGGTTTAAACCATGGACAAGCTTCTTCACACATCTTGCAATGGTTATCTTATCCATGTTGGTTAAATACAAGAATAAGCATTCTAGACTAAATATGTGAGGTTGCAAGCTTATCAACATGTCATATGCCACCACTAGATCAATGAACTCATAGTAGCTATAGTGGTACCATATGTCCATAGAAATCATTTGATTTTCATGAATGAGCCTAATTTAACAAGAAATGATGCCTATATGCTCTACACAAGTCTAACAAAGGATGAATGCATATGTCAATCAATTGTACCTTGCTATCTTGGAGTAGAGGCATGTCATAAGTGGGGTGCATCAACTCATGTTGGAGAAATCCAAGATATTCAACTCATTCCTTAACTTGCAAAACCTCTTCTCATCAAGTGGCTTGGTGAAAATGTCGGCTAGTTGATCATCGGTGCCCACATTGTTAATAAAGATGTCACCCTTTTGTTGATGATCTCTTATGAAATGGTGTCTCACATCTATGTGCTTTGTTCTTGAGTGTTGGATGGGATTGCTTGTAAGCTTCACCACACTTTTATTGTCACATAGCAAGGGAACCTTCTTGAACTTGATTCCATAATCATTCAAGGTGGCCTTCATCCAAAGTAGTTGTGCACAACAACTCCCCGCACTAATGTATTCGGCTTCGGCGGTAGAGAGTGCCACACTATTTTGTTTCTTGGATGACCATGAGACTAGTGATCTTCCCAATAGTTGACATGTTCCACTAGTGCTCTTCCTATCAACCTTGCATCCCGCATAATCGGAGTCCGAATATCCAATCAATTCAAATCTTGACCCCTTGGGAAACCATAATCCAACATCTTGTGTATGCTTCAAATATCTCAATATTCTTTTTGTGGCCTTTACATGACTCTCTCTAGGAGATGCTTGAAATCTTGCACACATGCATACACTAAACATGACATCCGGTCTTGATGCGGTCACATAGAGTAAACTTCCAATCATTGACCAATAGAGTGTTTGATCCACCATCATGCCACTTGTATCATTATCCAAGTGTCCATTAGTCCCCATGGGAGTACTAATGCCTTTAGCCTCTTCTAATCCAAACTTCTTCATCATGTCCTTGATGTACTTGCTTTGACTCACAAATGTGTCATTCTTCATTTGCTTGATTTGAAGTCCAAGGAAGTAACTAAGTTCACCAATCATGGACATCTCAAATTCTTTTGCCATCATTTCACCAAACTCTTCACAAAATTCTTGATTTGTAGACCCAAAGATAATATCATCCACATAGATTTGCAAGACAAACAAGCCACTTCCAATCTTCTTTGTGAATAGGGTGGTGTCAACCAATCCAATCTTGAATCCCTTAGAGAGGAGAAAGCTTCTCAACCTCTTATACCATGCTCTAGGTGCTTGCTTCAATCCATAGAGAGCCTTCTTGAGCTTGAATACATGGTCGAGCTTCTTTGTATCTTCAAATCCGGATGGTTGCTCAACATATACCTCCTCATTGATATACCCATTCAAGAATGCACTCTTGACATCCATTTGGTATAACTTGATGTTATGTGCACAAGCATAAGCTAATAAAATTCTAATTGCCTCTAATCTTGCAACCGGAGCATATGTTTCTCCAAAGTCAAGACCCTCCACTTGAGTGTACCCTTGTGCAACTAGTCTTGCTTTGTTTCTCACCACTATTCCATCTTGATCTTGCTTGTTCTTGAATACCCATTTGGTTCCAGTCACATTATGATTCTTTGGTCTATCCACTAGTTCCCAAACTTGATTTCTTGTAAAGTTGTTAAGCTCTTCATGCATAGCATTTATCCAATCCACATCCTTCAAAGCTTCATCAATCTTGATTGGATCAAATGATGAGACAAAAAAGTAATGCTCACAAAATGAAGCCAATCTTGATCTAGTTTGAACACCACTTTGAATGCCTTCAATAACTTGATCTAGAGGATGATCTCTCGCAATGTTGGTAGGTTGGAGTACTTGCATATGGGAATCTTGAGAATTCGGTTGAGATGATGATGGACTAGCCTCTTGTTGATCTTGAACTTGTGCTTCACTAGTACTTGCTTGATTTTGAGTTGGAGAATCACTAGCTTGATCACTTGGAATGGTTACTTGATCTTCATCTTCATCTTGGACTTGTCTTGGTCTAATGTCACCAATATCCATATCTTTCATAGCATTGACCAACTTGTCACCTCTCACATCATCCAAGTTTTCTTGTTCATCTTGCATTATGAGCCTTGTGTTTCATCAAATTCTACATCATGAACTTCCTCAAGAATTCCACTAGACAAGTTCCACACTCTATAAGCCTTGCTTGATGTAGAGTAACCAAGTAGAAAGCCCTCATCACATTTCTTTTCAAACTTGCTTAGTCTTGTGCCTTTCTTCAATATATAGCATTTGCATCCAAATACCCGAAAGTAAGCAATGTTTGGCTTTCTTCCATTCAATAACTCATATGGAGTCTTCTCAAGCATCCCATGGCAATAGAGACAGTTGCTAGAGTAGCAAGCCGTGTTGATAGCTTCGACCCAAAAGGAATGACTAACATTGTATTCACTCAACATTGATCTTGCCATGTCAATCAAAGTTCTATTCTTCCTTTCAACTATCCCATTGGATTGAGGAGTGTACTTTGGAGAGAATTGATGGTTGATTCCAAAGTCATCACATAGTTCATCAACTCTTGTGTTCTTGAACTCACTCCCATTGTCACTTCTTACTCTCTTGATAGTTGTTTCAAACTCATTTTGGCACCTCTTGACAAATGTCTTGAAGATATCAAATGTGTCACTTTTGTCACTCAAGAAGAATACCCATGTATATCTTGTAAAGTCATCTACTATCACGAATCCATACTTGTTTCCATCAATACTTGCATATGTAGTTGGCCCAAAGAGATCCATGTGCAATAGCTTAAAAGCTTTGCTTGTACTCATGATGCTCTTCTTTGGATGAGTATTTCGAACTTGCTTTCCGGCTTGACATGCACTACATAGCTTATCCTTCTCAAATGAGACATCTTTCAAGCCTCTCACAAGGTCATGCTTGACTAACTTGTTTAATTGCTTCATGCCAACATGTCTAAGTCTTCTATGCCATAGCCAACCCATGCTAGATTTGGTGATGAGACAAGTTGATAGTTGAGTCTCACTAGCATTGAAATCCACTAGATAGAGGTTCTCATACCGAAATCCCTTGAAGATCATGTTAGAGCCGTCCACACTAATGATTTCCACATCCTCCACTCCAAATATGCATTTGAAACCGAGATCACACAATTGGGCCACCGACAATAAGTTGAACTCAAGCCTTTCAACTAGAAGCACATTGCTAATGCTTAGATCATTGGAGATAGCAATCTTTCCAAGCTCTTTCACCTTGCCTTTGCCATTGTCACCAAAAGTAATACTATCAAAGCCATGATCACTATCTTGGTTGATTGAATTGAACATTCTTCCATCTCCGGTCATGTGTTGAGTGCACCCACTATCAAGCACCCAATGCCTCCCTCCGGCTTTGTAATTGACCTACAAGAGAGATCAATTCTTTTTAGGTACCCAAACTTGTTTGGGTCCTCCAAGGTTAGTTACCAAGGATTTTGGTACCCAAATGGACTTCTTGGAAGCCATCCATGGTGCACCAACAAACTTGGCATGAACACCATTAGTACCTTTGGAAAGAACATAGAATGGATCAACTCTAATAGAGGATATGTCTTGCTTGGCCTTCTTGTTCTTGCATGCTTGCTCATTGTGACCAACTTGCTTGCAAATCTTGCAATAGCTACTAGTGTTCTTCACAAAACGAGTCTTGTGAGGAGCAAAAGCGTCCTTGCCTTTCTTGGGGGTATAGCCCAATCCCTCTTTGTAGAGAGATGCTCTTTGGCTACCCAAGCACATAAGCAAGCGGTCCTCACCTCCATAAGCCTTATGTCACACCCCAAAATTTCTATTTTGGGATGTGATTAGAAAACACTAAAAAGAAAACAAATATTTTTACTATTTTATAAAATTTACCAACTTTAGTTAAGTTGATGATATTTCTGATAGTCGAAAATGTGTGTTTCTAAAAATTTTACAACTCAATTTAAGGGTTTGTTGCATTCATGCCTTTGCATAGTGTTTATGTATGGAAAATGAATTTCAAATGTCTTCAAATGAGTTTAGAGTTTTGTTCTGAACTTCATCTCTTGAAACATCAAACCAATCTCTTATTCTCTAATCAAGTCTCTTGTTGACATCCTACAAAAATCCTAGCATGACCTGTTCTCTCTTTCTCTCCTTTCTTTTCTTTCTCAAGCTCTCAGTGATTTTGGTGTCCATGAATTCTCTGGGCTAATACTTTCTCTATCCTCTCTCATCCATTCATACAAATGAATCTCAAATTGACTCGAAGCCCGGAATTTCACCTAGCCCATCATGTCAACTCGCACTTCTTCTTTCCTTTGCTAATGGACCAAGCAAAGTGTCCTCTCTTGCTTTGGGCCAAGTCTGGATCATCCCGAAACACCTCTCTTCCCTTCTCCCAATTTCTAGTGGTCTCTATTAATTTCTTTCATGTGAAGATGCTGCCCCTCTCTCGTGGTGTTGCCCATCCTCTCTCCACCATGCAAAAATAACAACACATTCGTCATTCAAATCCTTTGGACCTGCACCAATAATCATCATAATTCCATTCTCTAATTTCCTTCTTAACTATCTATTGAAATATATTGTAAAGAGCATCTCATACCATGGCCGGCTACATACTCCTATTGCTCACACACCCTACCTTCCCATGCAAAAATATCAGTGCAATATATTGTTTATTATGCCTCCTTAATGCCCTCCTTAATTTGGATGAGTAAAGGGGTGGACATACTGCACTCTCTCCCTTCTATTTCTGCATGCATACATGCAACAAGAAGCACCCCATCACGTACAAGCAGATAGACTTCAGCTCCCTGCTCGCCATCCTATCCAATGCCGCCCCTACTCTTCCTCCATGCAAAGATAACTCATTTCTTAACTCCCTTGATTCCATCATTTCTCTCTTACACTTCAATTACATGCATGCACATAACAGCCAGCCACATTTCCTCTACCCTCTTCCCTCCCTCATCACGTGAGCAGATCACCATCTCTCCTCCCTAATGCGCCTCCTCTCTCTTCCCTCATGCAAATAACAACAACATCAAATTCCTCTCTCCTTTAATTCCCTTGGTCACACACCTTTCTTTAATCCTCTCTTGACAGCAACCATTTTATTTCATCGGTTTTATTTCTCTTCAATTGCATGCATCCATGCAAAAACATAGCAGCCATATGTTCCCTCCTCCCTCCTCCATCATGCACAACATTTGGACACACCACTTTAATCCTCTCTTGACTCACCCCTTTTATGTGTGCACCATTATTCCATACATTCAACTGCATGCATGCAGAAAACAACACCATATCCCTTCATTTCCTCCTCTCTCTCTCACGCACAACCAGATAGGACACCCTCTCCTCCCCATTCTTCCTCTCTCCCGCTCCCATGGCTGCAACTCCAGCACTCTCTCCGTCCTCTGCAACAAAAAGGGAAGCAAACGCAGATACGATTTTGTTTTGCCGTTTTGTTCATCAATCTAGAGACCGAGCAAACCATTGGTGAATGTCGTCGCCACTGATCCTTCCTGCAGTAAGCCGACCGTCCCTTTGTTCTATCACTATGTGCTTGATCTTCTGTTTGTCATCCCTCTCTTTCTTCTCTAGCAAACAGAGAGATCTCGCTGCGAGGAATCAGTTTTGCCGCAGCAATCATAATCCCGAGCACCGGAGCAATTGTTTGGAGAATGACGTTGTCGCTGCTATTCTAGTACAACACTTGGTGAGGTCACCCCTCCCTCTTCCCTCTCTGATATCGCATCATTCCCCTCTCAACCATCTATTTCATCTCTTGTGTGACATGGATCATCTCTGAAGTGGAATTGAGACGCTGCCCGTTTATCGCAGGTGTTGTCTTCACCCACCGTGGACGCAGGCTGCCCTCACCATCATCTCTATTTGTTCCTAACCCCAATGTGAGAACCCCACATGGCCCACAATCTTATATTTTGATCTATATCGGAGTTTTGTTATATTAATTCAAGTGGGATAGATCTCCGACGCGGTTTTCACCGCTAGCGTAATGCTCTCTTTCGCGGACAGCAGCGTTGCTGCTGTTTGTCAAGCATGTTCCTGGCAATCCACATCTCAGTTTTGCAATTCCTTTGACTCACACATGTATCATATATTTGCACACGCCTCTGAGAAATTTTGTGGTCATAGGACCCAAGATAAAAGAGAGATCATCTTTTCCATACTCGCTGTCTTAGCTGTTTCAGCAGTGATACACCTCTGAATTTCAGTGAAGTTTTTCATAAAACATTTGTCAAATAATCAAACCCTTTTACCACAGTGTACCTATCATCCTTAGACACATCTCCGCAAATTTTCATGGTCATAGGATCCAATATGAAAGAGATATAATCATCTTTTGTGCTCGCTGTCCCTACTGCCCCGCAGCCGCTCTGCTGCTTGTTGGCATGCATGTTCCTGTTGTTTCATCACTCCAGTGACCATGTCCTTCCACCAAAATGTTTTCCATATACTTGCACATGCCTCTCCAAAGTTTCATGTCCATAGGTTCAAGTATCAAAGAGTTCTGTTCTTACCTTGTGCTTGTTGTCCTGCTGTCCTGCAGCCGCGCTGATGCCGGTTGGCATGCGCGTTCCCGTTGATTCGTCACTATGTTGGTCAATCCATTCAACCAAAGTATGTATGATATACATACACACATCTCTGAAAGTTGGCTTGTCCATATGAACCACAACTTTGGAGTTATAAACATCACCATGTCGCTGCTCATGACATGCCAATCAACCGTGCAATGCAATCTTGCATTCTCGTTCCCCGTCTAACCGATGGTCAAAACATCATGTCCTTTTGTCATAACATACTCCATACAGTAGCTAGCAATCCCACATAATGGATCACCTTTTGTCTCTTTTATAACCACGCAATCGATCATCATACCACAGCTATCCACCACCGGTTACGCTCAACCGATTCACAAATCACCATAATTGTGTTTCCCTTTGATCTGTCATCTGCCTTAGTGCATTGATTGATCATGATATGTTCCAAAGTACCTATTCACATAACCAATCCTTGTTTCTCTAATATATATGATTATGCTAGTCCAAACTCTACCTTGCTCTTTTGAATCCAATCCTTCCCATGTGTACCTTCCAATTCTCACATCTTTTGTTAGTGGCTTCCGTTTTGGTTAGTTTTTGCGCTCATACGTTAGTAGTAGAAGCCCTACCTTTTCAAAACCTTTATGTATGCTTTTGTAATATTTGGTGTACTATTTTTAGGTTCTTTTGTGATGCTTGTGACGTTAGAAGTGGAGCTTTGCAAAGATGATCTAAAAGGAAAGTTGGAAAGTTTGAGCAAGCATATGGAAGGCAAGTATAGTATGGGATCTTCCTTGTTGTCCTATTCATCTTAAATACTTAATTCATATGCATGTGTCTACCTTGTTACCCCTAAGGACTACCTAGAATTGATATCCTGTACCTTATCACCTTTTTGGGATGCATATGGGTAGCTTGTGCTAGTGCTTATAAAGAATAACCATGATCGTGAAACTTGATTAATGATATATCCAATGATGATAAAATATGACTTTTTAGCAACGTGGACTATAGGTGGAACATCAGGAACTCACATCTGTGTTCTCACTCATAGGAATATCTCGGTAATCCGATAACCCGAGAAAACAGTGCTACCATAAGCCAATGGGCTCTGGCTTGACTCAGTATTAGGCTTCTACTAGTTTGTGGCAGCTTACCCGAAAGGGCGCAGGAGGGGCTCTGGGGATATGGGACTTGCTCTGCCACGGAGGTGCACAATGAGGAAACTTGGAGCGGGTTGCTACTTATTAGTGGAACCTATGAAAGGTCTCGTAGTGAACCCTGCCGACCTACCTTGGTAGTGGGTTAAGAGGCTCGCAACCTCGGGCGAAAGGGCAATTCATGACTTGTGGGTAAAGATGTACGACCTCTGCAGAGTGTAAAACTGTCATGATAGCCATGCTCACGGTTAAGAGCGGCTTGGGCTCATTACTATGTGATGTCCTTATGTCATAGTTCATCAGCTGTTATTAATCATAAATTATTGTTATTTGTCATATAAGCATTATATCTTGTTCACTTGATCATGTGGTCATTGGGCTATGATGAACTTGATGCTACTCAATTGCTAAAACTATGACTTACTAAAAGCTAATGCAGTTAAACCCGTGTCTATCCTTTTTGAGCCTCATAAACCCCATAGTTATACTTGCTGAGCATGGTGAGCTGACGCTTATTGTCATCACCTTTATATGAAAATCCCGGATGGGTACCAGTGGTGGTGCAAGTAAGGTGTTACCAAAGGAGTACTAGGCGAGTGTACCCCCAGTCAACTGTCCCTGTGGAGTATGTAGACCCGAAGACTAGAGATATAGAATAGCTTCCGCGATGCTTTGTTATAGATGTAAGTCCTTTTTGTAACTATGTTTCGATATATAATAAAGCATTGACTCTGATAATCTCCATATTTGTATATATGTTTTGTGTGGACATCCTGGGCACACATATACATCGTATTCGGTATTCTTCGGAAAACCGGGTGCTACACCTTAGCTAAGGAGTGATTGAGCTTTGTAACCTCCTTCTTGAGGGTTTCATTTTCCACCATTAGTGTGGCATCACAAGTGAAACCATCACTAGTAGATGAAGTAGGAATGATAGTGCTACAAGAGGGGTTAGTGGGAGCAACAATGATAGGAGTATAGAAAGATTCATCAAGAATATCACAAGTAACTCCCATATCACATGTTTGAACAATCTCTTTCTTACTTTGATCTAAGAGAGAGGAATGAGCTCTTTCAAGCTTAGTGTGAGACTTCACTAGCTTCTCATGGGCTTCCATTAGCCTCTCATGAGATGCTACGGCCTCATCAAGGTTTTGCTTAAGAGCCAAATTGGTCTTGCGCAATTCCTTGCATTCCTTCCTCTTCTTATCAATGTATTCCTTAGCTTGTTCAAGCATATCCATGAGTTCCTCCCTTGAGGGCTCCTCACTATCACTATCGCTCTCACTCTCACTCTCATCATGAGAAAGTATCTTAGTGGACTTAGCCATGAAGCATGATGATGGAGTGTCAAATAGGGAGATCTTGTCCCTCATTGCAATGCTTGCAAAAGCCTTCTTCTTGGTAATGGTCTTCTTTTCATTATCTTCATCTTCACCACAAGAAGAGTCACTATCCCATGTCACTATGTGAGAATACCCCTTCTTCTTCTTCTTGTCAAAGGTGGGCTTCTTCTCTTTCTTGTCTCTCTTCTTGTGATCATCATCATCCTTGTCACTATTGTAAGGACAATGGGTAATGAGATGATCAAAGCTTCCACACTTGAAGCACTTCCTAGGCTCATCAAAGTTCTTGGAAGATGTTCTCTTCCTTCTTGCATGATAGCCCTTCTTCTTCATGAATCTTCCAAATTTTCTCACAAAGAGAGCCATTTCTTCTTCATCAACCTCACTAGCACTTGAGTCTTCATCCTCACTTGATTCTTCAATCTTAGCTTTTCCCTTGCTCTTGTGTGATGAAGTAGCTTTGAAAGCTATGCTCTTCTTCTTCTCATCTTTCTTTTCTTCTTTCTTGACATCTTCTTCTTTGTTGTCCCGGTAAGCATCTTGTGTCATCAGATCTCCCAAGACTTGATTAGGAGTCACGGTGTCCAATCCACCTCTTACTATCAAGGTCACAAGAGTTTCAAACCGAGATGGGAGACTTCTCAAGAACTTGTGAGAGAAGTCATTGTCCTCAACTTTCTCACCAAGAGCCGTGAGATCATTTACTAGCACTTGTAGCCTATGGAACATCTCCGGCACATTCTCATCATCCTTCATCTTGAAACTTGCAAACTTTTCTTTGAGGATGTATGGCTTTGCACTTTTGACGGCTTGAGTGCCTTTAAATGATTCTTCTAGCTTCTTCCAAGCCTCATGAGCACTCTCAAGATTCTTGATTTGCTCAAACACTTTCTCATCAAGTGCCTCATGAATAGCACTAAGAGCAATGCCATTGTGTTGCAATTTTTCTTCCTCTTGTGGAGTGGGAGCCGCCTCATTTGCCACTTCAAATTTCTTGTCCACCACAAGCCAAACCTTCCGGCTAATTGACTTGATATGAGCGGTCATCTTGACTTTCCAATAGCCATAGTTTGAGCCATCAAACTTGGGTGGTTTCTTCATGTTGTTGATATGAGCCATCTTCACACCGTAGGTTGTTAAGCCCCAAATCAACGGTGTACTAGCTCCGATACCACTTGAAAGGTCCTATACGATGGCTAAAGGGGGATGAATAGCCTAATTTAAATTTCTACAAAGAAACCTCAACAACAATGTTAGATAACTAAGAAGCGAAGCGAATCTTGCGCTAGCCTAGTGGGTGTTGTGAAGCCACCTATCCACAAGTGCTAGCCTAATATCTCTATGAGACACACAATTCCTACACAAGCTAATAAGCTAGAGAGCTAAGCAACTACCACAACCTAATATCTCTACTAAGTAAGAACAAGAGTGAGATAGAGGGATTATACCGCCGTGTAGAGGAGTGGATGAACCAATCAAGTGATCACCAAGAAAGCCAATCAATCACAATGGAGACAATAAGGTTGACACTTGATTTTCTTCCGAGGTTCACTAGTTTGCCAACTAGCTAGTCCCCATTGTGGCAAGACACTCACTTGGAGGTTCACGCGCTAATTGGCATCACACACCAAACCCGTCACCGGGTGCCGCACAACCAACACAAGATGAGGCTATTGAAACGTCACGAGCAATCCACTAGAGTTGCCAATTGCGATCTCCCGCGGGGAAGGCACAAGAACCCCTCACAATCAACTTGTAGTCGACGAAGCACAATCACCAAGCTTCTCGATCTACCACCGCTGCTCCACACCGTCTAGGTGATGGCAATCACCAAGAGTAACAAGAAATCCGCAGCGAGAACGCCTCCCAAGTGCCACTAGATGCAAGCTATATGCGAAATGCACTTGGATCACTCAATCTCTTTTGGGTTTTCACTAACCAAGCATGGAGATGAGTGGGAGGGAGTTTGCTCAGCTCTAGAGGGTCACCAAGTGTTCAAATGTGCGAGAGAGATCACCCCAAGCCGGCCAACACATATTTATAACTCCCCTCAAAGTCTTCTAGCCGTTGGGCTGTTAAGTTGGCGACAGACGCTCTTCACGGGGGCGACAGACGCTCCGTCGCAGCGTCCGACGCCCTGTCAGAACTAGCCGTTGAGCCCTGTCTTCGAAATCCTTCAGCCGACGGACGCTCCATAGCACAACTTCCAGCGTCCGGCGCGATCGTCCGTCGCGCGAGTAGAAAGCACATAGAGAGGACCCGAGAGCTCCATCTTGCGACGGACGCGTCTGTCGCCTGACCGACAGACGCTCCACAGCGTCCGTTGTTGCGAGCAGAGAAGACAGAGAGCACCTGAGAGCTCCATCTTCCGTCGGATGCGTTTGTCGCTTACCCGACAGACGCTCCTCAGCGTCCGGTGCCTGGTCTGCACTGATCCGCAGTTAGGGTTTGCCCGTCGGACGCTCCGTCGCGCTTTGGCCAGCGTCCGACGCCCTATTCTTGTCCAAATTTGATTCTCCCTTTTCCACCCATGCTCCATTATGCCAAACACTAAGTATCCACTTTAGTGAGCAGGTCTTGGCATGTTTTACTTGTCATTTAGCATGGTGTATGTCACTAGGTCCTAAATGCGCATGCAATATAGATAACACCTAGTGGCACTTGACAAACCGCAATCACTTTTGTATTTCCCCTCTTAATAGTACGGTTGTCTAACCTAAATATGATCACACCCACTTGGTGTCTTGACCACTAAAAGAAAAGCCATAGCATATACCTTTGCCTTGACTTGCTTAGGGTCTTTTCACTTTCCTTCTTTTCCAAGTGTGAGCTCTTGCAATCACTTTGCTTCCTTGCTAGCTCCATCACTTGTCATCATCTTCTATGTGTGTACTAGACCTACTCAAACACTTAGAGCTAGGTTAGTACTTTAGATTTCATCAATTATCCAAAATATTAGAGATCTCTCAACGGCCATGTTTAGTTCCCTTCAAAATTCCAAAACTTTACCAGATTCCCTGTCACATCGAATCTTTGAACACATGCATGTAGTATTAAATATAGATAAAAAAAATATAACTAATTGCACAGTTTATCTGTAATTTGAGAGACGAATCTTTTGAACCTAGTTACTCCATGGTCGGACAATAATTACCATTGTTTTTTAGGCGTCGACGCCTAGGCGACAAGGTGTGGTAGATGGCCTGGGCGTCGGGGGCGCCACGACCTGCACTGGTATGGCGTCCGCCTAATCGAGATAGGCGTCGCCTAGCTGTAGATTGGCATTGGGCGGACGCCTACCTCCCCGCCGTGGATGCCAACCGCCAGTTTGCTGGGAAGGGCGCCAAAAGACTGGCCCCGTAGGAAGAAGACCGCGCGTCCGCAGGAAATCCACCGCACGGGAAGTAGATAGGCCCTTCGCGCGGAAAATTTACCGCGCGAGGCCTTTACCACGGTTGCGAGTGAGGGCGAGGGGAAAGGAAGAGAGAAGGGAGAAGGTAGCAGTCGTCCTCTTGGCTCCTCCTCTGTTCCTCCACCGGCCGGCCCTGCTGCGGAGCCGGTCGTGCATCTCCGCTTGGTCTCCGCACCTGACATGGAGTCTGCACCTACTCGTCCGCCTCGAGTCTCCGCCTCGATCGGTCGGTCGGCCGTCCACATCTGCTCACTGGCCTCGTCTACATCTCCGCCTGGTATGTCCCCTGCCTCCTCTGTCTCTGGTCTCTGAAAGGCCAACTCCCAGGCGTGTACTCTTGTGCTTTGTCTTTACTCTGATTACAGTATACCTCGTGCTTTGCTGCTCTGCTTTTGATATGAATATTGTATGCCTAGTACTCATCTATTGATTTGAATATTGTATGCCCACGCTGCATGTCTGTCCCTGCCTCCTCCTTTGCTCTAAATATTTATTATGCACGATGCTTTGCTTTTGGTCATGGTGTGTGTGCCTGTATGTACTCTGCTTTTGGTCATCGTGTGGGACTATATGTACTCTGCTCTTAATATTGTAAGATGAACTGTTCCATGCTGATGCCCTTTTATATTATATGGGTTGTCACTCACATATACAAACTAGTATAATGCCCGTGCTAACGCTACGGTTTTTTCTAGGGAACGCTAATGAGAAGAGATGCTAGTAGAAATAAGAAATCTCATGAACCAACAATTGACGTAACAAGCTGCTGAAAGATCCTTGTGTGATTTTGGTAATTGAGTGACAACCTAGGTGGACTAATATATGTTTAAGTGATATATACACAGGAGATTAGTTCACAGGAGATTGTGTGATGAAGGAGCTTAATGCACATGAAACATGACATGGAGTCATGTGACCAAGGTGGAGAAGATCAAGATGAGGCTTGGCTTGATGGACCGGTTGCAAGTGTGAAGGGCAAGCGGGTGATGCTTGACGCCGATGGACCAAGGCAATGATGAAGAGCAAGTGAGGTCAAAATCGATGAACCAATACGGTTATGTGATGATATGGAGTGGATCATATCATTTGGTGATAGGTTGGTGCATGTGTTGCATCAACATTGGAGATGGAGATGGAATGGAATGTGCAAGGCAAAGGTATAACCTATAGGGCATTTCATTTCACCGGTCATTGGTGTGTAGAGAAGTTTATAACTGGGTTTAGGATAGATAGCCGTACTATCAAGAGGGGCAAACTTGTTTGCATATCGGTTATCTAGTGCCACGTGAGCAATCTAACTTTGCGATGAATTAGGATCGAGTGGCGCGGTGAGATCAAGTGAAAATGCTTTGAAAATGATTGTGAAAATGATAACACACATGCACAAGGTGGAGAACACATTTGTGTTAGCACATGAGAAGCAAGGAGAAAGAGGCAGCTCGGTTTGGCAAAGAAACGAGCTCCGGACGCTAGTCCGGACGCTGGGGCAGCGCTGGTCCGGACCATCGGTTTTGCGTCCGGAAGCCAACCCTAGGCGTGCCTGATCTGGAATAGGAGCACCGGACGCTGTTGTTAGTCCGGACAGGGACTCCGGATGCAGCATCCGGAGGTTGGAGTCTCTGTTGTCGTTTGGAGGAGTGGACCGGACGCTGTTTGTCGTTCGGACAGAGGCTCTGGACTTGCGTCCGGAGGTGCTGCTCGCTCTCGGGAGCTCTCGGGTTCTCTGGAATTTATTTCCGGACCCTGTGAGCAGTGGAACCGGACCCTGTAAACAGGAGCGTCTGGAGCCACGTGGCGAGCAGAGGCAAGCGTGGGAAGTAGCCGTTTCAAATGGGGGCCTGACCGGACGCAGGCGCGTTGCGCGCGTCCGGAGCCTGCGACCGGAGACTCACTCAGAGCCGTTGGCTCTCGGCAGGTGGTGGGTCCGGACGCAGATGATGGTCCGGACCCCCTGTGAAAAGTGCGTCCGGACGTACAGTCAGTGGGAAAAACAGCTAGTTTCGAGGTGTGGCTTATAAATAGCCCTTGGTCGGCCCTTGGCTTGGTGCTGAGCACCCTTGGGCCTTTGTGGCTTGTGTAGGTGTGCTTGGGAGCCCTCTAACTCACTTGTGCAAGCAAAGAGAGCAATTCGATTGCGAGTGAGTGATCTCTAGTGCGTTGCTTTGAGAGATAGCTTCGTGTGGCACTAGGTGATCGTGTTGAAAGCCGGTGGTGCTTGTTACTCTTGGAGGTTGCCACCTCCTAGACGGCTTGGTGGCTTGAGGCTCCGTCGAAGCACGCAAGAAGATTGTGCGGCGCTCCGAAGAAGGCTTGTGAGGGGTGTTGTGCTCGCCCCGCGGGGATCGCGAAGAGCAACTCTAGTTGACCGTGTCATTGAGCTACGCTCACTTGTGGGTAGATTCTTGCGGCGCCCGAGTGAGTGGGCTAGGCTTGTGAATGCCTATTAGCCACCGAATCACCAAGTGAGTGGTCGACACAACGGGGACTAGCTTGGTGGCGACCAAGTGAACCTCGGGAGAAAAATCACCGTGTCAACCTTGTTCATCTTCTCGGTGGTTTTCTTTCTCCAAATCACTAGCTTGTATTTACTTTCATATACTTGTGCTAGTGAGTAGTTGTTGCTCTTGTAACTAGTTTGGTTTGTGTAGCTTGCCTAGTTACCTTCTAGCTTGTGTAGCATAGAAGTAGCGTTAGAGTGACTAATTGGCTTGAGTAGCCTTGTTAGTCACACTTGCTTAGTTTGTGTAGCTAAGTAAGTTGAGCTCTCTAGTTGACTTGTGTAGTCTTGCTAGAGAGCATTGCTAGTGAGCTTAGGTGCTTTGTGCTTTGCTTACTAGTATGAGTAGGAGCTCCCGGTGTGCTTAGAGTACTAGTTGCTTAGGTTTGTGTGACCTTGGAACCTAGACTTGTTTAGGTGAGTTTCCTAGCTTTGCACCTTAGTGAGCCCAATTAGGATCTTTTGCTAGGTGCTAAAGTTATAGATAGAGGGGTGTAGTCTTGGCTAGACCGATAGTTTTAATGCCGCATTTGTTTTGGTTAGCCGCTGCGCATAAGTTTTTAGAAAGGACTATTCACCCCCCCTCTAGTCCGCCATCTCGACCCTCAATGTGGTATCAGATCTTGGTCTCTCATTTGTGGTCTTTACCGACCCGAGAGGATGGCGACTTATGGGCTAGATGTTGAGTGTCCACACATTTTTGATGGCACACACTTTGCACAGTGGAGAAATTGGTTGACATGCAATTTTAAGTTTATTTCTCCCCAAATGTGGTGGATCGTAGATGTGGGACTCTCTTGTGCAATTGAGAGAAATGATGCAACTCAAGCACAAAAGAAGTGCCTACATCTCGATTGCCAAGCTACTAACATTCTCTACCAATCTATGAAAGATAACATCTTTGGTGAGATAATGGACATGAAGAGCGCTCATGAGATTTGGACCTACCTCATTGAAAAATATGAAAAGGTTTCAAACAATGATGATGATGTGTCCAAGTTGGTGGCACATGAGGATGTTGAGCATGACCATGACTTGGTGGTTGTAGAAGATTGCTCCACATCATGTTCAAGTGATGATGAAGATGATCTATCTATCAAGAATTCACTTGACAAGAATGATGAAGGCCCAACATCAAGTGTTGCAATTGATGATGCTACTCCAAGCACACTTGATGATGATGATGATGATGATGATGCATGCATGCTCGGGCTATGAGAGTGATGCTTCCACAAGCTCTTCTACCTCATCACATTGCTTCATGTCACATGGTGACACTAAGGTATCAATTGGCAATGCGATTGTAGATTGTAATGACCCTAACTTTGAGCTTGTGTGCAAACTCTCAAAGGCTTTAGACAATGAGTTAAACAAAACAAAGAAACTAAAAGATGAAAACTCATTTCTAAAGACCTCATGTGAAGAACATAAGCACTTACTTGATGTTCTTAAATCTTCACATGATGAACTAAAATTGGATCATGAGCAACTTCGTGTGTCTCATGAAGATTTGGTTCACAAACATGACTCTCTAATTAATGAATTGCTAAATCTTAAAAATGAAGAGAGCTCATCACTTGGGTCAAATGATCAATCACATGTTGTTGCTAACCCTTGTGATGTAGGGAAGAAGAATATATCCACCTCTTGTGATGATTTACTTGATATGCCATGTTCTTCAAATATAGATGCTTGATCTACTTCTATGTCTTGTGAGACTAACCTTTTGAAGGAAAACAATGAGCTCAAAAGTGAATTGAAGAACATGAGCAATAAGTTAGAGAGGTGCTACAACTCCAAAGTCACCTTTGAGCATATGTTGACAAACAAGAGAAGCTATGGTGATAAGTGTGGAATCGGTTTCCACAAGGGCAAGGGCGAGAAAGAGAATATGCAAGAACCAAAGAAGCTATCTCATTTCATGTGCTTCAAGTGCCATGGGATGGGACATCTTGCAAATGTTTGCCCAACCAAGAATGCTCAAGCTAAGCCACAAGTCAAGCCCCAAGTGCAATACAAGATCAACCATGAAGATGGTAATTCGGGGATGACAAAGAAGAAGAAGACAAGAAGAGGTGGCAAAGCTAGAGCAAGGCATCCAACTCCCATTCATGATGCCAACAAGATGATGATAAGCAAAGATCAAGAGAAGAATCATTTGGCTCACATCAAGTGCTTCAAGTGTGAAGATATAGGACACTTTGCCTCGAAGTGTACTACCAAGCTTGAGATAAAGATTCAAGCAAAAGAGAAGAGGCAAGACAATGAGAAGCACAACATGAGCAAGGAAGAAAAGGCTCAAGCAAAGAGAGTGTGCTACTCATGTCGGGAAAGGGGACACATGGCTCATTCATGTCCCCTAGGTACGACTTCTAAGCCTATTTCCATTAATGATGATCATATGCTTAGAAAGGATGGTAGTGGTACCTCTATGGTTGCTATTGCAATACATCCCGCTATCCATACTAAGGCATTGCCTAAGTATGTTGCTCCTAACTTGAGAGGACCCAAACTAGTTTGGGTACCATCAACAAGTGGATGAATGTGTGTAGGTACCGTTGGCATTGGAGACTTGATTCAATTGATTACATATTGTTCATCATATGATTGAGTCAAGTAATGAAGCTTAGTGCTATTCTTATCCCAATACCAAGTCAAAAGAATGAAGTCCAAGTACTACAACATACAAGTGCATGATCAAGTTGTGGTGGTTGATTGAATTATTTGATGGCTTGCAAATATTCAAGTTGAAGCTTGCTAATGGATTGATCATGATCTACCAAGGTATATCTCTTGTTGATCAAGTCCATTTGGGTGTGTATAAGTTATTTGAATTGGATATACACATAGTGCATATGAGTTGATTGAATTGGATATATATGTGCACTAGTTGCTTGCTATTTGGATGGTTTAATGCTTAGTGATCAAGTTTGTGTTGATTTGAATGGATATGATCATAAGACTACTTTTAGTGGATTTAATGGATATATGTCTTATGAGAGTGTTCAAACAAGTTAGTATCAAATTTGGTTCAATTTGATTTCAAGTGACAAACATTGGATTGATCTAGAGTCACTAAGATTGAAAGGTCCTCAAGTTGGAATCATACTTATAAGTGATTGAGGCGCCTACGTTTGATTTTGGTTTGAGCTAGAAGCATGACAAGCAATGAGTACAAGGCCATTTGATTGTGAAGTGTATTTGGCACATGTGTGGTACTCAAGTTGAAGATCAAGATCAAACTCAAGATGAAGATGAAGTTTAAGTTCTAGTGATAATTGGAGATCAATGGATAGAAAGAAAAGGACTTAAACAAGATAAGGTTGAGCTCATAGTGGATCCATAATCATTCATCCAAAGGAGTTCAACAATTGAGTCAATCAAACAAAGCTAATTCAAGTGAGTATCAAGAATGGTTCTTGGAGAAAGGTCACTTCTCCTTTTTGTAGGGGCTTGCCGCCTTGTGTAGGTAAACCAAGAACGTTACTTGGAAGGCTAACATGGAAGTGGTGATCTAGGAATCATTTGGAGATGCTTAGTTGAAGCTATCAATAGGATTGATCAAAAGAAAGCAAGCAACACCCAAAAGAGAGAGATTCATGAATTCAACCTACACATGTGTATCATGATATACAAGTAGTATCATCTTCTACAAGTGGTACATCATTTGGTATTCTCTCATGCAAGCATTGATCAAGCAAAGAAGCAAGTCAACCACAACAAGAAAGTGCACTTGATCTTTAGTGGTTCTCAAATCATATGGGTGAAGATTGATATTCAAATTGGCTATCATTGGTCTTCACCAAGCTCTTAATTGGACTTTACATTGCTAATTGGAGATGAAATTTATTTGACTATCCTCTACTCCAACATAGCAAAGGTGAAATTATTTGACATATGCATAAATACTGTAACAACCCGTGCTTTGTAACACCCAAAAATACGAACTTTTCAAAACTTTTTCTTGTATCGTGTGAAGCATGTAGTTACTAGGTAAAAACCAGAGCTAACCCTAGGAGTTTACCGACAAATCGTTGCATACATATAGACTTGGTTGTAGATGTGTGCCTTGGTTCTTGTGTTGGTTTCGGGTCTTGAGTTTCGATCAGAGTTTAGAGTGCACAAGTTCGTAGCTTCTCTCTCTTTAAATCTCCTCTCGAATCCCTTCTTAAACGTGTCTCAAATTCCTTGAGTCACATGTTGAAAAAGGAAATACAATATCTTTTAACCCCTCACAAAATTCCTTAAATCATGAATGGAAGACTTCTTCCTTTCTTTCTTCCCCCACTATTCCTCTTGATCTCCTACTAATATTTTTATTTACCCTCTAATCATCTCGGAAATGAGAACACCATTTCCGTTGGGCCACAACTCCCCTCACCCTTAATTCCTCTTGAAACTTTCTTTGAATTCCCTTTCAAGAACTCCGTTTGAATCCATCTCAAAATCAATCATAATTGGAAAACCCGATTTTTTTCCCTTTTCCCTTTTTCTATTTGGCCCAGCTGTCCTCCAGGCCCAATCGGCCCTCTCTCTTCTTCCCTCATTGCGCAGGCCCACTCCCTTTTCTTCCCAGCCAGCCCGAAGCCGCAGGCCCACTGGTGCCCATACCCCTCCCTCGGCCCAACTGGCCCAAGCAGCCGCCCCTCCCTAACCCTAGGAGCGGGAGATCCCTCCCCACGGCAGCCGCCGCCACCAGACGCAGCCAAGCGCTGCACGCAACGCGCCCCCGCTCTGCCGCACAGCACCGCACGCCCATCCCTCAGCCTCCGCGCTCCGCTCTCAGCGTCCATGCGATGCGCACAAGCCGAGGATCCAGCCGTCCGCACCCCGAACCCTAGCTCGCGCTCGCATATAAAAACCTCAGCCGCTGCGCTCTCCTTCTTCCCCAAGCACAGCCGCCACGCCTCCCCTGCTCCCCCATCCACCGCTGCCGCTCTGCTTCTTCACTGAGCCAGTCGCGCCATGCCGTGACCCCGCCGACAGCGCCACCACGCCGAGCCTCCCCATGCGCCGCTACCGTCGGCTCCGCTCCAACGTCGTGCGCGCCTCCACCTCCGCCTCGCCCCGACGTCGAGCCCCACTACACAGGAGCCGCCTCGCCATCACGCCGATCGGACACCATCGACCGCCGCGATGCCGCCCCGTCCTCGGCATCCTGCTCCTACCTCGACTCGACGACGTCCACGAGCGTCGAGCAACCAGGAGCCGAACCCGCGACGTCGCCCAGCCTGCTACTGCGTCTTTGCCTCGCAACGCTCCCCCGATGCCGCGCCATCCATCCTCAGCCCGACGAACAACTGGTGAGCCACCATAAACCAAGGACTCTGCCTTTCCTTTCTATCACCGTGACTGTTATCTGAGACCGGCCCTTACGTCGTTGTTCCTTACCATGCAGCGAAGCCGTGGCATAGCTGAGCAGTTCGATGAAGCTCCACGTTCCCTGTCCACCACCGGCTCTTACTCGACTCTCGCTGCTAGCGTTTTATTACATCAAGGTGGTACTCATCCTATGGAAGGAAAACTAGGGGAAACTTCTGATGGAACTTGGGCATCTTCAGGCGTCCTCTGAGCTCATCGTTCCCTGTACGAGCTCTCTTGAGTAGCTTGCGCTGGCCACCAAGCTCATCAGTCAGCACCTCGACTTGCTGCATCAGCTCATGAGCAAAGTCGATCATCACCTTGGTGACATCATCATAACCATCCTTCGCCTCGAACATGGACCATCCCTCACGGGTCTCAAAGGGAAGATGCCGGTACTTGTCCTCCATCATGCGGTTACGACGATGAGCGCGAAGATAAAAAAGGGCCATGCGAGCTGCATCTTCCATACACTCCATCATGTTGGCACGGCTGGTCTTAGGATTATAGACGACCTCCACTTGCCACGACTGTGTGGCGTCCTTCCAGATGCAGACGTAGAGGGTACACTTCCAGAAGGAGGGGTCCTGGAAGTGCTTGTTCTCGTAGCACATGTACTTCACCTCGGTCTTCCAGTGAGAGTAGTGGTTCTCCAAGGTCTCCTTTAGCAAGCCATGGTAGAAGTCCTCATCGTCTCCCTCCTTGAAGTGGAAGTGCTTGGTCCATCCCAAGCGTTCTTCACCAGCTTTGGAACCACCAGACGAAGTCTTGGAGCGGCTGTTCTTGTCAGAAGGAGTCCTGGAACGGCTGTTCCCAGAGCTCCCTTCTTGAGGTTCTTCTTCTTCATCTTCGCGGGGCTCCATTGGCACGAACTTCGGCGGGGGACGAGTGGACTTGCGAGCAGTCTTCTTGTTACGGGCCATCCATAGAAAAGCAAAGTTGAGAACTAAGTTAGAATCAAGATAATATAATTTAGAGATGAGTAATAGTTTTAGAAATAATAGCAAGGTATAAAAGCATGAAAAGAGCATTCCTATGAACCAATTCTATCTATGTTTGCGTCCTACAGTCAACACGGCTTTGATACCAATCTGTCACACCCAGTTTTAAAGGCAAAACGAGATGCAATAATCTTATGTGTGCCCAGAGATCAGTCACACACATAAGCCGACAAATTATCAAAATTGTATCATCACAAGTGTCTATTACATAGCGAATGAGTATTTATTACATAACAGCGGGAATATATGATAACTCTCGCGAAGCTCCATAGCACAGGGACGTCAACTGGTTGACCCCAAACCTGGTAGTCCTTTGGATACTCCCCATAACTCTGGTAGTCTGGTACCCATCCGGGATTTTTATCCAAAAATTGAAAAGAAAGAAAACAAGCGTAAGTACTTTCGTACTCAACAAACATATATGGGGTTCATGAGGCTCATAGAGTATGACACTTGTTTACTGCGGTAAGCATTTTAATTTGTAACAAAACTTTACAAGTGGTAGATCAAAGTTATGCTTAAGTCCCCAAGTTAAATTTGCATGATCAGGTAAACAAATGAACAAGTAACATAATTCCATGATAAAGTGATTCGTAAATGTAAACAACAAGTAACAAAAGAGTTCTGTGAGTTTTCCGGGCCGCTCGTGTCCGTGAGCACGGCTATCATGATAGTTTTTAACACTCTGCAGAGTTTGTACACTTTACCCACGAGTCGTGTTTGCCCAAATGCCCCGGGATCATGACTCCCTTAACACTACCGAGGTGAGCGGGCAGGGAACACTATGAAGTCTTTCAAAGGGGTTCGCTGACATACCACAGACAGCACGGATCCACGGGCAAGGGGTATATAGGAGCCCTTCGATGGTACACACACGCAGCGGTCCCCACTCCAGCCGCTCCGCAACCGCTCGTCAATGGCAAATTTCGTGAACTGCCGCATGCGAGAGAGTGACCCTAATACTGAACTAAAGCCAGAGCCATATAGCCCTCATGGTTGTACTGTATGTCCCAGCTTTTGCTGACAGAAAGGGGGTCCTAGACCCATGTTGCTAAAAAGCCAAGTTTTACTTCATCATTTCATGTAATCATTAATCAAGATTAAAGGATCATGCTTATTAAAGAAAAGCACTAGCAATAACTACCCATATGCAAGCGGTAACCCATAGGTTTTCAAGGATCAAGGTAATCAAATCTAGGTAAACCCTATGGTAACAGTATTAGACACATGCATATGATTTTATTGGAAAAACTTCATTAATATGACATCAAGGAATATCCCATATAATACTTGCCTTGCTCAAAGGGATCCTGCTGCTGCTCCTGCTCAAAGCAAAACCCTTGGTCTCCCACGTACTGCTCACCGTCTGTACTCGATCACGACATCACATGAAATCATACAGAGGCATACATGCAAGCAAACAAGGCTATTGATTAGAACAGTACACCAATCACAATAAAACAAAAGTAAAAGTTTATAAAACAAATCTACGTCCCACTACGATCACATAGACGCTTGAATCACGAAAAACGGAGCTATAACGAAGAAGATATGAATTAAACGGGATTTTGAATAGAGCAAGATTAAAGCATTACGGAAATAATTTTCTTTGATTTTCAAAAGTAATTAACATAGATGAAAATCATACTACTGGATAGAGCATGAAAATACGGATCTAACGCAACTTGAACGGGTCGATTTGGATTTAAAATGAGCAGTTTATAAGCAATTGGAATAGAGTGGCAAAACTGTAAATAAGGTTTTCCTTTTTATTTTTGAATTAAAACAGACAGAAAAGAAATACGCTTTTCGAAAGAGAAAACGAAGTCTCGGATTACGCCTTAGGACTGCGGGTTAATGCATTAAAAAAGGCGGGGTCTGTTTTGCAAAGATGCCAGCCGAAGGGGTATGCAGTCCTGTGGATCGTCCGATTAGAAACGGACGATAGAGATTAGAACAGAGAGAGGAGGGCGGCGCTCCAGGCCGGGACAGACAGAGCGCGGCGGCGCCATTGCCGGCGAGCGGCGGCGCAACGCGACAAGGTGATTCAGTGCATGAAACTCCACGCGAAAAGGTCTGGGAGAGAGAGGGAAGCACGGCGAGGACGCTGGTGCACTTGATTGAGTTGATTAAGCGCGGAGGCGAGGTGACCACGCGGCGCGGCGGCTCTGCAACGACGGCGACGGTGGACAGAGCCCAATCGGGCGAGACAGAGAGGGAGGAGGGGATTGGCGGTGTCGGGGGACTTCGCTCACCACGTTGCGAAGCTCGGGCGGAGCAGAGAAGCGTGCTCACGGCGGAACGACGGCGGCGGCTCGGAACAGAGCTTGCGGCGGCGCGGGATGTTTTGTGTGGCGCCGAGGAAGTTCCAAGGGGCACGGTGAGGGCGGTAGGGCATCGGGTGCGGTTTAAATAGCCCTGGGGTGCTCCACAGAGAAGGAAGGGGGAAAATCGACGCGGATTCCGATCACGACCGGGAAGGAAGGCGGCGGCATTTTTGAACGGAAAGCGCCGTCGCGCGGGGAAGGAAAGGGAGGGGAAGGGAGAAAGGAAAGGGTGCGGCGCTTGGGTCGGTGCACTGCAGGGAAGGAAAGGGGATATCCACTCCGCTCCGACTCGGGCTCGGTGTCGGCGTCGGCACATAGAGAAGGAAGGGAGCGGGGGAGAAGAAGGAAAGTGAGGGAGGAGAGACTGACAAGTGGGGCAGATTCGTCAGTGGGGGAGAGAAGAGCTGACCGGTGGGGCGGGTCTGTCAGCGAGAGGGGGGAGGGCTGTGGCGCGCGGGGGGGGGGGGGGTGAACTGGGCCGGCCTGCGGGACAGTCGGCCCAACAGAGAGAGAGAGAGATTGGGCCGAGGGAGGGAACCAGGCCTCGGGCCAGATAGGGTTAGGGGGGATGAAATGTTTTTCCAATTTCCCTTTTTCAGTTTTTCCAAACAAATTCCAAAAACATTTTCCAAATGAAATTTTGAACTCAAATTTGAGTCTTGCAAACTCCAAACAAAGTAATGTGCATCGGCATGAGTGCAACATCAAAGTTTCTAGCATGACGGTCATTTTTATTTTAAAACCGTTAGTTAATTTCCCTATGTTTTAATGCCCACATAAAATGCAAATTTAAATTACTTTGAATCTATTTTGGAAAAATGCAAAATTTTGGGTGTGAAGATTCTGACTCCGGCCTTTGTGCCCTAAATCTTCACATCGCAGGCAAGCCATGGACCTGCTGCTCCATCCACAGGAGGTATGTCACCTTCTGACCACCTAGTGCTATGACCGGCCTTCGTGCCGTGGGTTTTGTTATTGCAGGAAGAGGTGTCCGTGACGGTCCCGGATGCTCCGTTGGCCCTTGCAGCCATCCGTCATCATCCCGCCATTCAAGGTCAAGTCTTTGAAACCTGCCAACGCCATCCTTGATGTTGGCAGAGCTTTCCTTTTATCTGTATTCATACATGTCGCACTTTCATCAACACTTGATATTTATCTATATCTATGCCTATGACGTGCCCTCGTGCCGTTCTATCTGTCTATCTATCTCTCTTGTTATGGATGTGCTACTCCAGTGTTGATTTTGTGTGGTGGTGTTGGTTTATTTCTGTGGACCGTGCCTTCGAGCCGGCTGTGAGAGCGAGTGCTTGCGTGTTGCGATCGCAAGCTCGTCTTGCCATGGTCGTAACGCCTAGCATGCTCCTTTCTTTGTGTTTTAGTTGTCCCCGCGGGGCTATGATCGTTAGCTCCTAACCTCGTCCCTAGGATTCAGTCATTGTGGGCTCGATGTCGATATCGACGCGGTTCTTACCCGCACCTCTCAAGCCCTCCATGACCTAGTCTAGCGAGAGGTGAGTTGGGAAATGATAGTTGTGGAACCTTCGGAAGCCAACTCGTGTAGGTAGAGCTCATGGTCGTGAGTCATCTTGCAATGACCATCGGACTTTACCTCCTTTGCTTCTCTTTGTCTTACCCACCTCGTATGCTTGCACCACCTAGACCATGGGATTACCTTATGTCGTTTTAGTGCACGGAGGTCGTGGTGCCCTACGAGTTGGTGTGGTTCGAGGAAACGTGAGTTAGTGTCCCTATTCCTTCAACCTCCGTCCGTTACCATGGCGTGTTGGTTGAAAGGATGCGAGGACCGTTCCTCTGTCATCTCTATCGATCCTCGTCGATCCAGTAAGATGCGGATTGAGCCCTTTTGTTCCAACTTCTTTGATTCATGTCCATTGCCATGGCATGAGATCGAAGTGTCGAGGAATTAAATTCCCTTTTCGCTTGCTTGTTCCCCTTTGGTGTTTATTATAGCTCTCTTGATTCTTTCCTTTGATTGTTGTCGGATGCTATGGCGAGTGGATCAAAGGAAGGTGGATCCTTTTCTCTCCCTTTCTCTCTTTGGGCTCCTTCGTGCTCAAACCCTTGTATGCTTGTACCTATTTTAGACCATGGTGCTTCTTAGGTCCTTGCGGTGACAACCGCACCGCTAAGGCCCTAGGGGTGTCTAGGTGCATTTAGTGCACGTACGTCGTGGTACCCTACAAGTGGAATTGAGTGGTGTGTTCTTTTGTGTGTTGCTCCTTTCCAATGCCTCGCCTTTTGCCATGGCGTGTGGATTGGGAGAAGTAGACCACTTCCCCTTTTCTTATCCCCCGTTTCCAACCTCTCTTTTGGTTAGCGAAGCTATGGTCTATGTCATGACCTTGGAACCATGCGAGTCGACTCGATCGACCGTCAGAAAACTATCTTTACCGAGGACGTGATATGGACAGCCTAGCCAACCTTCCCTCTACTTCTTCTTTCCATTCTCTTTTGCTTGCGCCAATTTCCATGGCGAATAAGCCAAAGTACTGTGAGACCTAGTCACAACTCTTGCATCTTGCATTGTTATTCGTTCTTCTTTAGTTGTGACTTGTGGGGTTTAAGGCTACAAAGGCTGAACCCTGTTGTGTTTGTCTTCCTCTCTCGCTTGCAATCTTTCGGTTCCTGTCAATTTCCATGACACTCGAATCGAAAGACTACAAGCCGTGGTGTATGTTTAAGTTAAGCTAGAGTCTAGGCTCTTTCCTCTTGAAGCCATGCGGGTTGACACCATCAACCCGGGAAGTGTGGCTATTTCGGGGACGAGACTCGAGCTTATGCTTAGCAGACAACCACTCTTGTTTCCTTTTGAGCCCTAGGAAAGCAGACAACCACCGCGAGGGCTAAGTCTTTTGGTGTCTTTTGTTGTTAACCGCTCTTTCCGTGTCTCGCTGTCTTTAGTTTGGATCTTGGTCAAGAATTGATTGTTTTCGCCTTGTTTGTCGCTTTGTCGAGGTAGTTGCATCGAGGGTGATGTTGATCGGACCGGTGATCCGTTGGAGGCAGGAGACATGGGCAGCAATAGGATGTGGATGAATTTATGGATCTATTATAACAGGTGCCACGTCCCACCCAACCTCGTAGAATCCTATTAGACATGCATATACATTAGATGCTAGTGCTTTACTTTTTGCAATTAAACTGATAGGTTGCATGGTAGATTTGCTTGGAAAGCCTTTACCTTGTCGCAGCCTTACCCCTGCACACCCGCTGATAGGCTAGACACTCGCTTTACTTACTTGCTCGCTGCTTACTTCTACTTCGCATTATGTCATTGATGTGATGCTGAGTGGAGGATTGTTTGTGAGTGGTTAGGCACTGTGCGCCATTATAATGATAACAACTTGGGGAGATCTTGGCGTGTGTCTTGGGTGTGTGGTGAGGGTTGAGTCGATCGGACAGGCCCTACGACGAGTCCGTGGGACGAGTCTTGCCGAGGGTGCGACCTGGGCATCCCCACGTGAGGTACCTGTGGCGGGTACATGTGTGTTCTGAGGAGATCCCGGGGCGAGCCCCGGCATAGAGGTGCTGTGATGGCACGGGGGAGTACCCCGATTGAGGAGATGACCTGTCTGATCTCACCTAGGAACTGTTTATCAAGTGGACCAGAACCTTGGGAACTTTCGTGCACACCACTCATCCCTGAATGGGCGGGGTGCGGATGTCGACCGGTTTGGGCGATGCCATTACTGCCAGGTTGGGAGGTGATAAGGGTGGGTGGTGCCGGTGTTGGGATCCCGCACCATCCTAGATGCACAGTACCACGGTGGCCAGGTGCTGCGTCTCCTAGTCTTAGTTTGCCGGTGCGCCGGGGAGCCCAGGGCTGAGTGGTAGGATGGTATCGTTCTGGATCGGGAGATAGCCTGTTATCAGCCTAGGCGTTGTACAACGTCGATGATGGTGATCTTGTGGGTACAGGTGTACACACTCTGTAGAGTTGATTGATCTATACATATAGCCGTGTCCCCGGATATGGACATTCCCTTGACCTACGCTTCTCTTGAGTAGTGAGATGAGTCCTTTCTTCTCTCCCCCTGGGTTTTGCAGGATCCGGCTGTGAGCCGCTGAGACAAGGACGAGAGGGAGTTGTCCTTGTCGCCTAGAGAGTGTGAGAGTGTGTGTGGTGAGATGTGTGTGGATGGGATGGATGTGTGGGAAATGTGCTAAGACTTGATGTACAGCTTACTATATTATTACTACTTAATAATGAACCTGCATAGGAAAACCACAGCCAGATATGGATTCTCTTCTCTACCCCTTGCATACCACTTTCCACAAAGCAAAAGCAAAGCATAGGGTGGGAAACAGTGGCCAGTACAAATCGTACTGAAAGTTATTTATCAAGTTTGAATGCTATCTTCGGCAACAACAACAAGGATCTGGAGGTTTAGGTGGTCTTGTACTACGCTCAAGGTTGGCTGTGAAGGAGGAGCCTTCACCCGCTGGCGCGTTGCTTCTACTCTGATATTGTTTCGCGTGCGTCTTCCGCTAGTAGAGTGTTGTTGTAGGGTGTGAATCTCTAAGTTGTAATACTTGTAAACTTGTAATATACGATGTATGACTGTGGTATCAACTGTATATCAGCAATGTGATAGCTTGGTATTCCTGAGACTATCACATTATGTTGTAATATGTGGATTTCCCTTCAAGGAAATCATGGATTGTTACACATACTTGCTTAGGAAATGTTTAGTGCATATAGTCATACATAGTGCTCATTCATTGAAAATCAAATGAATTTTATGCTTATAGCCTACCACTATTGCTTGATTGAATTGTTTGTATCTAGTGGTAGTATATGAGTTTGTTCATGAGCTAGTAAACCCATGTACTTGATCTATTTTGGATTGCAATCAAGTGACAAGTACAACCTCTATAAGATAACCACTAAATGTGTGTGAACAAGCTTAGAGAGGGGTTAAACCGGACTTGGAAGCTTATGTTATTCATTCTAGTTCAAGTCTAACATAGAAGCTCATGAAGAAGAATCTAGTTCAAGCATAAGACAACACTGCAAATGGATATCAAGATGTAACCTACAAGTGGTATCTAGACTTATGGTAATCTTTCAAATAGTATCAACTTTCATATTGGTACTTGCAAAAGATGTCTAGTTCTAGCATACTTGTGATAGCCCACATGTGTCTTCATTCAAGCAATCCTACACGTGGTATATCACAAGTGATATCCTACAAGTTAACAAGTGATCCTCAACTTTAAGTGATCAAATCAAGAGTTCTCTTGCTAGCAAAACTTATTTGGATGACATTGGCTTTGACCAAAGGGGAATTGCCCTACTCAATGGTATAATGGTCAATGATCTTACATGAAGAGTCATTCAATACATATATGTTGGTGTCCATCAAAAATAAAATGATACAAGTATCAATCATCTACCCTAGTGTAACCTTTGCATCAATAAAGAAATGTTATCTTTTATGGAAATTGATGACAAAGGGGGAGAGATTAGTGAACAAAGATATTAGTGAATGGACATGCACCAAAGGGATAGAGACATGGACATGAACAAGGGAACAAGATTGAAAGGATCAAAGTCTTGAACTAAGTGATGCACACAAGTAGGGGGAGCAAGCTCATGGACTTGATTGATAGGGGGAGCGAGCTCATGGACTTGATTGATTGCATTTGATATGTGCATATTCATGTGCTTGCCTTGCATATTGCATAAGTTTTATCTTTATATGCATGCTTGTGTGGTGTATGCTAGTTATAGGATTTGAATGATGATTTGATAAACTAGCATGCATAGGTTGGTAAGCTAGATATTTTTGTTCCTACTCGTGATATCTGGAAACCTTGCTTCTAATGTTGATCTCATGGGTTTCTAGTGTTGCTTTTGTGGTATCTAGCTAACCATGGTGCTATGGATGAACTTCAAAAGTGCAATTACATGGGTATCTTCAAAGGTTTATCCTATATCCCTTAGCATCACTTAGTAGTGCTAGCACTCCCACAATGTCTATTCATGCATGTGTGCAAAGCTTAATTCAAACCTTTGTGAGCACGCATGTAGGGGAGCTAACACTACCAAGTCGGACTTTGTGGCATTTATCCAAATCTTGGCATAGAGCTTAAATGATGGATAAATGGCATAATGTCCAAAATGATCTTAATTTCCATATCTTTGTAGAGTTGTCATCAATTACCAAAAAGGGGGAGATTGAAAGGTCCTTGTGTGATTTTGGTAATTGAGTGACAACCTAGGTGGACTAATATGTGTTTAAGTGATATATACACAGGAGATTAGTTCACAGGAGATTGTGTGATGAAGGAGCTTAATGCACATGAAACATGACATGGAGTCATGTGACCAAGGTGGATAAGATCAAGATGAGGCTTGGCTTGATGGACCGGTTGCAAGTGTGAAGGGCAAGCGGGTGATGCTTGGCGCCGATGGACCAAAGCAACGGTGAAGAGCAAGTGAGGTCAAGATCAATGAACCAATATAGTCATGTGATGATATGGAGTGGATCATATCATTTGGTGATAGGTTGGTGCATGTGTTGCATCAACATTGGAGATGGAGATGGAGATGGAATGGAATGCGCAAGGCAAAGGTATAACCTATAGGGCATTTCATTTCACCAGTCATTGGTGTGTAGAGAAGTTTATGACTGGGTTTAGGATAGATAGCCGTACTATCAAGAGGGGCAAACTTGTTTGCATATCAGTTATCTAGTGCCACGTGAGCGATCTAACTTTGTGATTGTTGACACTGTTTTTTGGTACGTGTCAATATGAACCAAGTGCGCTGGTCGGCAAGAAGACGGTCACTATTCACTATCGGCATCAAGATACTACCGGTTAGGTTATCGATGGAAGTAGAGGAGGTTGCCGATTGTAAAATTTGATTGAGGAGATGTTAAGGAAGAAAGAAGGCTACTTGCCGATATGAAGAGGTTGCCGATGAAGGCAAGAGAGTGTTGCCGATAAAAGCATTGCCGATAGAAGAAGGGTAACATTGCCGATGGAAATGGGGAGCTGCCAAAAGGTGATAAGGTGCTGCCGATGGAAGCAGGATGATGAGGCTGACATCAGCCGAAAGCTGCCGATGGCGATGGAAGAAGATTGCAGATTAGAAATCTGCCGATGGAAGGTTTCATCGTAATAGAGACAGATACGGAAACTGGTGATTTTATACTAGTATTATTGTTATAGTTTGAGTCCGACTCTTGCACGAGTCATTTATTTCCTTTAAAATAGGAGTTTTGTTTAGGAAGGTATGAGTCATGTCTGTTTACAACTCCTTTTCTGGAGGATAAATATGTACCTAGGGGTGGCATGAAATACATACACAATCAATCAAAGAAGTTTACTATTTTCATCTACTTTTCCAGCAATTTACGTTTATTGCATTAGTTCTAGTTCATCTACGAGTTCTTACGAGGTCTTAACGGATCTCTGTCAAGCTTTGCAAGATCCGCGTTGGGAGCTAATCAGAGCCTTGACGTCCAGGCGCATCGCTATCGTCTCGCTCAAGTTTGTTCTAGTTATCGTCCTTGTCGATTAACTGGTCAAATCGACTGGCACACTTCGGATATCGATTTTGGGTATTAGCCCGACGTGTTCGTAGCCTCGATGGTTTTTTGTGTCAACACGTCTTTTGGCACACCCGGTGGGACCAATAATACATCTTCAGACCACGGTTTAACCCATATCAGGCTTATGGGGGACACTGATATCAATCCGCGCAATGTCATTGAAGTCTCCGAAGCAGATCTGAAAGATGATCAGAAGCAGGCTATGGAGCAGGCTATGGAGGAATACAAGCAGTTGTATCTGAAGTCCTTCAGCCTAAACAGGAGCGACGAAGCTATCCAGAAGCAAGATCCACCGTTGCCACGGCAGGTCACCTTCGACGCCAATCCTGGTAAATTACAAGAGATGGTTAATTCTGCATTAAATCATGCGTTAATTAGCCACTCCAGTGTGTTGTCCAATATTGTATACAATTGTGTTATGCAATCTTTCAAAGAAGGACAGGCACCCCAGTATGTTGGTCCAGCGTATCATCAACCTAGATCGGCATCTGCTGCATATTCATCGGTGGTTCCAGTGGCATCTTTCCAACCTGTGGATCCAACTGCCGATGAGGTTACGCCTCCAAGATCGAGCCCTGTAAGTGTCACTCGATTGAGCACAGATCAGATGGCATCGGCAATGTCAGGGTCCGCAACTAAGAGTCAGCCAACTCCCGCCAACTGGTGGGGATACGGTATGCCTCCAAATCCATCTGCCGACTCTAATATGATCCAAGGTAACAATACAGCATGGAAGAGCCCCATGGCATCGGCAATGCCTGCACAGCCGATGATCCCGATGACACATTATGCTATGTCCTCTCCAACTGTGCAGTTGCCATCAGAAGATCTTCAGATGGTGATACCCAAAGTGTCTTATATGCCACCATCGGCAAGTCCTTTGCCGATGCAACAAGGCACGCCAACTGCAAGTCAACCCATGGCAGTGGTGAATCCTCAAACTGGAGTACCAGCACACCAAGGTGGCCAATTTGTTGACTACTCTAAGGTACAGGAGCGACAAGCACCGGTTAGCTATCAACTATCGGCAAATTACCTGTCGATGACTTGTAATCCTGGATGGACTGCTCCAACACCGATTCAACAACAGGTGGTACAACCTGGGTATCAGTACCTGGAGAACGCTCAGAGTGGAACATTGGCGCATCGGCCGATGAATATAATGCCACCGTACATCCCTGTGGGTGTACAAAGTTATCCATCGGCAAATCAGCCGATGATTAATACTCAGCGAGTTGGTGCTACGCCTGCGCCAAACATTCCAGCTTATTTGCTGCTAAGATACGAGGAGGCATATCAACCAGCTCAGCCAATCAACATCCAGCCAATGTATCGGCAAGATCAAGATGCATATTGGACCGATAAGATCGCCGAAGTGATGAAAGAACAATTCGGTATCAAACCTAAAGTTAACACGTATTCTTATCGGACGCCGTACCCTCCGGCATATGATTTGATTCCTCTCCCAAATCGGTACAAGGTGCCGGATTTCACAAAGTTTTCTGGCCAAGACGACACGTCAACGATGAAGCACATCAACTGCTTCATTATTCAATGTGGAGAAGTAGCCGGCAGGGATGAACTGAGGGTAAGATTGTTCTCGTCATCATTATCTGGATCGACATTTACATGGTTTATTTCACTGCCTCCAAATTCTGTGATTACTTGGGCCGATCTAGAGAAGCAGTTTCATAAGTACTTCTTCGCTGGCGTGCATGAGAAGAAGATTACCGATTTAGTCAAACTAAGGCAGCGTAACGATGAATCGGTAGAAAGCTTCGTCCAGAGGTTGCGAGATGTAAAGAACAAGTGCTATAGCTTGGTACTTGATGATCGGCAATTGACAGATTTGGCTTTCCAGGGATTGCTGCCACACATCAAAGACAAATATGCATCTCAAGAGTTTGAGAGTCTAAGCCATCTCATGCAGAGAATTGCCGATCAAGACATTAAAGCTTTCGAACCTAGGAAAAATTGGAATAAAAAGGTGTCCTTTATTGGGCAAGAAGAAGATGCCGAATCGGATGAGGAACCAAGTATCGGCGCTGCTGAATGGGTAAAAAACAAGAAGCCGGTGTCCTGTCCGTTTGGCCAGAAAGAAGCTGAAAAGTACACTTTTGATGTCACCAAGGCCGATAGGATATTTGATCTTTTGCTTCAAGAGGGGCGGATTAAGCTGTCGCCTAATCAAGTGATTCCATCGGCTGAAGAGCTCAAAAGGATCAGGTATTGTAAGTGGCATGATGCAACTTCGCACAATACCAACGACTGCAGAGTCTTTAGGCAGCAATTGCAGTCAGAAATCGAGTCTGGGCGTATCAAGTTTGAAAATTCTAAAGCCCAAAAGCCAATGAAGATCGACTAGCACCCGTTTCCTAATAATATGGTGGAAACTAGTGGAAAGGTTAAAGTGCTGACGTCGGAAGCTGCCAAGAAAAGCGCATCGGTGGATCCTAAACATCAGATAGCTGCGCATGATGTAAGAAAGAAGGGATTTGTCGATGATAGAAAAGGCAAGAGAGTTGCCGATGAGGATAGCAGCACCAGGAGGCCTCATAAGCATGCACCGTATGGTGTTGTTATCACACACAGGCGGCCACGGCAAGAGTATCGGCGATCACAGGAAGAGCAATATCGACAGCAGGAGGAAGAAAGGCGCCAAGAATGGCATCAGCATAAAAATCATTGGAGGTGTCCCTTCTTTGTTCATTGCTGGGAAGAAGGCATCAAATTGCCCACTGCTGATAATTGCCCCGAATGCAATGGGTACTATCATGCCGATTGGTCAGAAAAGAAACCTTGTTTTGATGATCGGACATCAAATTATGGCAGGCCGATCAGAGAGAAGGGATCAGCGCATGATCGACGGGGGGCAAGCTCAGCGTACATGATAGGCTTGGCAAGCGTGTTTGTTAAGAGGAGCTTGAGGAGATGGCTAATGCAAGAGTGCTCGATGAAGAAATATTCTCTAGGGATCCGAACGTAAGGAGCGGTGCATATACAAGCGATGAGAAACAGTACCAGCCCGTTTGGAAAACTAAGCTTCCTCAATGGTGCCCCTAGGGTCTGACAAAGACTCAGAAAAGAAGGATTCAACGTGAACGCCAGGGGGATATGTATCACGATGAAGATCCTTCGAGAGAGAAATCTCTAGTTAAGCAGTGGAGGCTGAAACGCAAGGATAGGGATCCATCGGCAGAAATCAATATGGTTGTAACATTGCCAATGGAATTTATGGCGCCCATTGATGAAGAAGAAGAAGTTGCTGAGATGGCGCAGTTAGTACTGGACCCGATGACAGCTATCTTTGAAAAGCCTACCGATGATGAAAGGCAGCATTTGAGGGCCTTGTTTGTCAAAGGCAAAGTTGATGGGCAGCCAGTATCCAGGATGCTAGTAGATGGTGGAGCGGCAGTCAATATAATGCCATACGTTATGTTTAGGAAGCTTGGGAAAGGTGACCAGGACTTAGCCAAGACAGACATGATGCTTAAAGATTTTGAAGGCAATGTGTCACTAGCTAAGGGGGCAGTGTGCGTTGAATTGACCATCGACAGTAAAACTTTGCCGACGACTTGCTCCTGGGAAGGGATTGGATCCATGCCAATTGCTGTATCCCTTCTACAATGCACCAGAGCCTCGTATAGTGGGTTGGAGACAGGATTGAAGTCGTCCAGAGTGAGGCTTCGTTAATCGTTGCATCGGCAGAATCAGAAACTTATGAACAAACCAAGTGCATATCAGGTGAAGCTTGGGATACAGAGTTCCTTAAGGTTGCCGATTACCGAACCATATCAATCCAAGCAGTCGGTTCTGAAGGAAAGTTTTAATGGATCAGTTCGCTGATGACGGAAAACTTGGGCAGGGGTTCACATCGGCAGATGATTTACTAGAGATAGATATTGGTGATGGTAGTAAACATAGACCAACCTTTATTAGTGCTAAGTTAGATTCCCGATGTAAGCAACAGTTGAATGATTTACTAAAAGAATATAAAGATTGTTTTGCTTGGGATTATACAGAGATGCCTGGTTTAGACCGATCAATAGTTGAGCATCGGTTACCTATTAAATCTGGTTTCCAACCACATCGGCAGCCAGCGCGCCGATGCAATCCTCTTGTATTATCTGACATTAAAGCTGAAATTACAAAGTTAATTGAGGCTGGATTTATTCGGCAATGTCGATGTGCCGAATGGATTTCTAATGTGGTTCCTGTGTATAAGAAAAATGGAAAGCTTCGTGTTTGTATTGATTTCAGGAATCTCAATAAGGCTACACCGATGGATGGTTACCCAATGCCCGTTGTCGATTTACTGATTGATGCTGCTGCTGGACATCAAATAATTAGTTTTATGGATGGTAATGCTAGATATAATCAAATATTCATGGCTGAAGAAGACATATCCAAGACTACCTTTAGATGTCCAGGTCATGTCGATTTATTTGAGTGGGTCGTGATGACTTTTGGTTTGAAGAACGCCGGTGCTACTTATCAGAGAGCAATGAATTTCATTTTTCATAAGTATATCGGCACGATAGTTGAAATCTATATTGATGATGTGGTGGTCAAGTCCAAAAACTTTGAGAAGCATCTTGCCGATTTGCGAAAGATTCTAGAGTGCACAAGGTAACATGGGTTGAAGATGAATCCTAATAAGTGTGCGCTTGGTGTATGGGCAGGTCAATTCCTAGAATTTATGGTGCATCAAAGGGGTATCGAGATCGGCAGAAAATCTATTGATGCAATTAACAAGATGGTTGCTCCCACAAACAAGACTGAATTGCAGTCTTTGATCGGCAAGATTAATTTTATTAGAAGATTTATATCTAATCTATCTGGGAAGATTAAATCTTTTAGCCCGCTGTTAAAGCTAAAGGCCGGTCAAGAATTTGCATGGAAGGAAGAACAACAATCAGCCTTAGAAGAAATTAAGAGATATTTGGTAAATCCTCCAGCCTTGGTGCCGCCTCAACACGGGAAACCTTTCAGATTGTATTTATCTACCGATGACAACGTTATTGGGTCAGCTTTGATCCAAGAATTTGAAGGGAAGGAACATATAATTTATTATTTGAGTAGAAGATTGGTGGATGTTGAGACCAGATATTCGGCTATTGAGAGGTTATGTTTATGTCTATATTTCTCTTGTATTAAATTAAGGCATTATTTGTTATCGGCCAAATGTACTGTTATATGCAAGGATGATGTGGTTAAGTACATGCTGTCAATGCCAATATTGAGTGGAAGAATCGGCAAATGGATTTTAGCGCTGTCAGAGTTTGATTTGAAGTATGAATCGGCTAAGGCAGTTAAGGGTCAGGTGATGGCCGATTTTGTTACTCAGCATTGTGGTACAGTGAGTTCCGTGGAAATTGCTCCTTGGACTTTGTTCTTTGATGGATCTACGTGTAGGGAAGGAGCAGGTATTGGTATTGTCTTAATTTACACCCGAGGACAAAAGTATGAAGTCTCATTGCCAATTGTTGCTACCTCAACAAACAATCAGGCTGAATACCAGGCTTTGCTAAAGGGATTGGAATTACTCAGGGAGGTGCGTGCCGATGCCATTGAGGTCTTTGGCGACTCCATGTTAGTGATCAATTAGTTGATTGGGACATATGAGTGCCGAAGTGAAATTTTAATTGCACACCATGAAAAATGTTTGCAATTATTAAAAGAATTTAAAGAATACCACCTTGAGCATATTCCCAGATTATATAATGAAGAGGCTAATCGGTTAGCGCAGTACGCTTCGGGGTATCAGCCGATTCAGGAAATAATGACATCAGTAATGGTTGCCGATGACTGGAGGAAAGAGATTGTCGATTACTTAAGGGATCCGTCTAGAAAGGTTGAAAGGCGTCTAAGGTTTCAGGCTACCAAGTACGTGCTCCTTGATGATGAATTGTATTATCGAACGATTGATGGGGTTTTGCTCAGATGCCTTAGTAAAGAAGAATCAAAAGAGTTGATGAGTGAAATTCATGAAGGAGTATGTGGAGCGCATCAATCGGCATTCAAAATGAAGTGGATGATTAGACGAAATGGGTATTATTGGCCGACAATTCTTGAGGATTGTTTCAGATACTTCAAAGGGTGTCAAGATTGTCAGAAGTTTGGTAATATTCAGAGAGCACCTGCATCGGTAATGAATCCTATAATTAAGCTTTGGCCGTTTAGAGGATGGGCTATTGATCTCATCGGCCAAATTTATCCGCCATCGAGTAAAGGGCATAAATTTATACTTGTTGCCACTGATTATTTCACGAAGTGGGTTGAAGCTATTCCTTTGAAGAAGGTGACTTCGGCAAACATGATAGATTTTGTGAAGGAGCATATTGTTTACCGATTTGGTATTCCTCAGACTATTACAACTGATCATGGGACTATGTTCACGTCAGGGGAGTTTGATGAATTTGCTATCAGTATGGGTTTAAAGTTTTAAACTCTTCTCCTTATTATGCTCAAGCTAATGGTCAAGCCGAAGCAACTAATAAAGGGGTTATTAAGCTTATCAAGCGCAAGATTGAAGAAAATCCTAGAAGGTGGCATATAGTGTTGAATGAAGCTTTGTGGTCATATCGGATGGCATGTCATGGTGCAACTAAAGTTTCACCATACCAGTTAGTCTATGGGCATGATGCTGTCCTACCTTGGGAAGTTAAAACTGGTTCTAGACGATTGTTTTCCCAGGACCAATTGACAACCGATGAATATGATATCCTTATGAAGGATGAATTAGAAGATCTAGCAGGTAATCGGTTGAGAGCTCTGATCAGCATCGAAGAGAACAAGAACAGGGTTGCCAGGTGGTATGGCAAGAAAGTGAAAGTGAAAGAGTTTGCCGATGGCGATCTGGTGTGGAAACTGATTTTACCGATTGGGACTAAGAGTTCAAAGTTTGGAAAGTGGTCTCCTAATTAGGAGGGTCCTTTTCGGATAAATCGGTCTGTTCCTGGTAATGCTTATATTTTGGAAACCCTCGAAGGGGTTGCGTTTTCCAGAGCGATCAATGGTAAATATTTAAAGAAATATTATCCTAGTATCTGGACGGATGCATAAAGTAATACAGGCGTAGGTACCGATGACGAAGTTATCATACAAAGCAACAACAGAAAGGGCATTAACATTATAGTACAAACAAGCTAGTCGTCAAGTTTAGAGTTATCAGTACAACAAGATTACAGCAGAGATTGAATAGATGAAATCGCACGAAGGCGAATTTGGTCTGCTTCCTCTATCTCTCTGGCGCCATCATCAGCAGTGCCCTCAATTGACTTGATCTTTCTTTTCAGCAGGAGGGCGTGGCGAGCATTGGTGTCCCTTTCTTGTGGCAGAGCTTTGGCAGCATCGAGAAGTTGAGCCTTCTTTTGGTTGGCTGCATCTAAGGCTTCATCAACTTTCTTCTGCTCTACTAGCAATTCTTCCTTTCTTGCCGATAGATGGGTGATTTCTTGTTCAAGATCAAGACTGGATGCTTCTAGGCGGCCGATGCCCTTGTGCTTCTCTTCGGCAGCTTGCTTAAATTTAAGCATTTCTTCTTCGAGCTGTGCTTGGGCAGTTCTATCGGCAATGCGGCGTGAGGCCCTTTGATATTGAAGTTGTCGGCTCTCAAGGAACGCCGCTTGGAAGAGTGTTTCTTCGATATCGGCACGCAGTTGGCCTTGAATTTCCTTGAAAGCTATCTTTACTGCATTTGAATCTTCGACCAGTTGGGATGTGCTTTGCCGCAGTAAGGATAGCAATGCTTCAAGTTTGGATTTCACTTCTGCCGATATGGCGTCTGATGGTGGAGCAGAACTTTCTTCTTCTTCATCATCATCCGGTATGTTGATGGCAAAGGAGAATAAGCTGTTGGGGGAGTCTTGGGCCTGAAAAGAAAAGGATTAGAGTTTGCCGATCGAAAAGTTTGTGCTTTGCAGATTTTATGACAAGATAGTCGGTTTACCATCTTTAGAAGAATCTCTCGCCTCGGACTTGATAGAGCAGCTGGCGCGGCGGTGTCTTGAGGATCGGCAATGATTGCCGATGAATTTGCCTCTGTGGCTGAAATAGTTAATGCCAATGATGGTGCCGGTGCAGGTAGCGGTTCTGTTACGGCCAATTCCTGCGGCGCTGACACTGTCCCTTGAATGGAAGCTTCAACAGGTGTTTGGTCAAGGACAGGTGCTAGTGCTGGCTCTTCTGGTAATGCATCAGTAGGAGATTGAGGGGATGCTGCCGAGGACGTGACTGATGGCCTTAGGCGTTTTGGTTGAGGAGCAGTGCTTGATGCATCTCGGCGTTTGGACTTCTGCACTCGGGGGGCATCGGCAGACTGAGTCAAAGGAGCCTGTGCACTTAGAGCAGCTGCCGATGAACTTGTATGCTAAAAAAACGCATGGTGCAAGTCAAGAATTAAGTAAGAATTGCCGATGAAAATTTTATGATCGGCGTAAATAAAGTAGAAATTTGTTACCGCAAAAGCTTGCGCTAGGACAGCGGTGGCGGCCGATGGAGTGACAGCCGCCCTAGTTGGTGTTGACTTGGGCTTGATGGTAACCTTAGGAGTTTCCCTTTCTTGCATGAGGGAGGCCAATGATGGAGCCCTGCTGTCGATTGTCGATGTGGGATTGGTCGGTCGCAAGTTGAAGTTTTTGCCACTTCTGCTCTTCTTTGGGATTAAGTCATTAACCTGTTGATAGAAAGTTAGTTGCCGATGCCTCTGGAAGGAGATGACAGAGAAAATAACATCAAGGGTAAGCTCACCGCGTCATTAGGAATAATATGGTCGGCATCAATCAAGTGTCGATAGTGGTGTGATGATGTAGCGAACAGTTGGTCCTTCCACTCTTGCCACCAGAGCTTGTACAACTCAGTGATGAAGGAAATTGGCGCCCAAGTAGATAAGTTGATATTGGTTGTATCGGCATGGGGAGGGAGACTGACGATTTTATTCCAGTCCATGGCGTTGGTAATGACCTCTCTGGGCTTCACCACATTGGCGTAGCAGAGCTTGATTGGCAATTGCCCAAATGCTAGTTGCCTTGCCGCTGCCGATGGGTAATAAAATTCGTAGGTAGCCTGTGTATTCTTCCCACTCCCGAAGATGTTCACTAGGATTGCGCGGGGAGTGAGGATAGCCCTCATGATTCCCTCATCCTTGTCTGAGTCTGCATCGACGATGTTGAAGGAAAGAGGAAACCTGTTTTCGGCATCAACATAGGGCCACCAAGCCCGGTATGCAAAAGGGACTCCGCAGTAGAGTCTCTGGAAGAATCTGTCGATCTGGTCCTCATTAGCCTCGGTCCCAGGTAGGACTATGATAGCTTCGCCGAAGTTGAGGGGAGAACGAGTTGTTGATTCATCATCGGCAAGCGTGTGGTCTTCGGCTAGGTCCCGTGGAATTCCTGATTGAACAGATCAAATTGGAGAAACTTGTGCATATGAGCGTTCAGCCACATGTTCACAAACCACCAGGGTCCTCCAATGTTGCCGATGGGCTCGCCCAGTAATAACTTCTCTGATACTTGATGCAGAAGACGGTAGACTGCACTAAGAAGGTATCGGCCGAGGGGAAGTCGTGCTCCATTGGCCAAGAGTTCTGCTGCAGGGAGAGACATGTTGGTTGGTCCAACCGTCCTGCCACAAAAGATGAATCTCTCCAGCCACATGTTTAGGAAAGTGGCATGCTCCCTCTGGCCCACTGATCCGGTCTTTTGGTATTCTTGAATGTATCCAGTCCAGCCGCCGATGTTGCGGGTAGTTACCTGATGTTCGGGCTTTCTGTTAAAGAGGGTGGCAATGTCGGCAGAAGTGATGTCGAGGCCAGTGAGGATATACACATCGGCAAGTGTTGGGGTGGCTGGTCCGTGTCTGAATAAGAATGCGTTCATGGTGTCGGACCAGAAGTAGGATGCGGCGATCATCATGGACTCATTTTTTGCCATATCGGCAATAGATAGCATGATACATGGATTCAGCTGGCGCTCTGCCCAGTAAACTCGCTGCGATCTGGCCATCCTAAGGTACCAGTTTTTCCACCCTTTGGTGGGTTTGGGCCAAGAACGGAAGATATCTGCCCATAACCCTAGGTCGAAGTGTGCGGCTCTGAAAGGAACCCGGTTGATTTTTGCATTGATGGTTTTAGTTGGATCGGCATTCCCCATTGGACCCAAGCAGCAAACATGTGGTTGATCGGTGGGGATTACTATTCTATTGCGCATCTCCTAGATTCAGAAAACAAAGAGGAAAAGGAAAAAGAGATCACGAGACAATGCAGAAGAGAATAGCAGAGTATGAAGTGAGAAGAAGAGAAATTGACCGCAGGGACATTGAAGCTGATCGCCATTGGGTCGGAAGGATTCTTGCAGGTTGCGCTTTGCTGGTGAAAGAAGCCGCCAGTTGAATGTCGCCGGAGTGCTCTTTAGAGGCGCCGGTGAAATGGGGAATGAAAGCAGATGAAGATATGAGCTCGGGGTGAAGAAAAGGTTGGATGATGGTGATTTTTATAGGCCTGGAGGCGCCAAGGGTATTTTGGAGTTTTCTTTTAACTGAGCAGAGATATGGAAGGGTATGGTGGTGGATTCGCGCGACGATCGAGGAATTGTGAGAGTGGATTGTGACTGTTCGCGCTACAGTTGCGGGGTTCTGTTGGTAACTTGCAGTTTTTGGCGCGGTGATCGAGGAAGTCGTGCAAGCATTTTGGAGGGAAAGATTGCAATAAAGGAAATTTCGGCGCATAAAATATTTTATACTCCGAAATTGGGGGCATGTGTTGACACCGTTTTTTGGTACGTGTCAATATGAACCAAGTGCGCTGGTCGGCAAGAAGATGGTCACTATTCACTATCGGCATCAAGATACTACCGGTTAGGTTACCGATGGAAGCAGAGGAGGTTGCTGATTGTAAAATTTGATTGAGGAGACGTTAAGGAAGAAAGAAGGCTACTTGCCGATATGAAGAGGTTGCCGATGAAGGCAAGAGAGGTTGCCGATGAAGGCAAGAGAGTGTTGCCGATAAAAGCATTGCCGATAGAAGAAGGGTAACATTGCCGATGGAAATGGGGAGCTGCCAAAAGGTGATAAGGTGCTGCCGATGGAAGCAGGATGATGAGGCTGACATCAGCCGAAAGCTGCCAATGGCGATGGAAGAAGATTGCAGATTAGAAATCTGCCGATGGAAGGTTTCATCATAATAGAGATAGATACGGAAACTGGTGATTTTATACCAGTATTATTGTTATAGTTTGAGTCTGACTCTTGCACGAGTCATTTATTTTCTTTAAAATAGGAGTTTTGTTTAGGAAGGTATGAGTCGTGTCTGTTTACAACTCCTTTTCTGGAGTATAAATATGTACCTAGGGGTGGCGTGAAATACATACACAATCAATCAAAGAAGTTTACTATTTTCATCTACTTTTCCAGCAATTTACGTTTACTGCATTAGTTCTAGTTCATCTACGAGTTCTTACGAGGTCTTGACGGATCTCCGTCAAGCTTTGCAAGATCCGCGTTGGGAGCAAATCAGAGCCTTGACGTCCGGGCGCATTGCTGTCGTCTCGCTCAAGTTTGTTCTAGTTATCGTCCTTGTCGATTAACTGGTCAAATCGACTGGCACACTTCGGATATCGATTTTGGGTATTAGCCCGACGTGTTCGCAACCTCGACGGCTTTTGTGTCAACAACGATGAATTAGGATCGAGTGGCGCGGTGAGATCAAGTGAAAATGCTTTGAAAATGATTGTGAAAATGCTAACACACATGCACAAGGTGGAGAACACATTTGTGTTAGCACATGAGAAGCAAGGAGAAAGAGGAAGCTCGGTTTGGCAAAGAAACGAGTTCCGGACGCTAGTCCGGACGCTGGGGCAGCGCTGGTCCGGACCATCGGTGATGCATCCGGAAGCCAACCCTAGGCGTGCCTGATCTGAAATAGGAGCACCAGACGCTGTTGTTAGTCCGGACAGGGACTCCGAACGCAGCATCCGGAGGTTGGAGCTCTCTGTTGTCATTTGGAGGTGTTAACACTAGATTTTGGTACGCTTAGGAGAATGATAGGTGGGCCAGCAAGCAGTGGTGTTTGGTGCATTCGGCAAGTATCCATGTGGTCGGCTAGTTTCGGAGCAATTCGGCAAGTGTCTGTGTGGTCGGTTAATCTCCAAAGATTCGGCAAATGATTGTGCGGTCGGCTATTCTGAGAAGGGGTGGTTTTCTGTTGATGGAGCGACAAAAAACGGCAAGTGAGAGCCGAATCAGGCAACAGACATCGCGACGATTAAGGCAATGATGACTCCGAAGGAAAGACTAGGGTTAGAAGTGTCGTGTTTTTCCTTTAATATTTGTAGTCGTATCCTTTTAGGACTCATGTCATGTCCAGGGCATAAATATGAACCCTTGGCCATTGTAAAAACTGTTCACAACCAATACAATACAACCGGCCCCGTGCCAACTTTGAGTCCTTTATCGTGTCGTTGAGTTCTTCGAGAGGAATCATCGATTCGTCGACCTCCGTAAGTCCCGACAACCTTGCTATCATGTCTAGTATCAGGCGGTGGATTTAGATGTTGATGCGAGTAGTCTTGTTTGTTTTCAATGATCATGCGGCGGATCTTTGCTTGACAATCAAGAAGTCTTCGCTGATGTTTCGTTTATGAGTACACACCGTGCGGCAGGTGCTTGCTCAATATGCTTAGCAAAAGCAAGATAGTTATCGGCTCTATTAGATTTGGCAAGATCTAGTAGATTCATCAAGTTACTACGTGTTGCATGTTTTATATTTGTTATATATTTGTAACACTCTTTTGCCCAATCTAGATTGATACGGTTCGGCTTTATCTTTTCTTATAGATCTATTCTTGTTTTAATAGTTAATCATATTGTTCATACGAATAGATCTCATGGTCATAGCAGCCGAATTAGTTTAGATCTAGATTGTTACGTGTTGCGGGTTCATACATGTTAACCATGTTTAAGCTTTGATAATGTTGGGTGTCGTGCGGCAGACGCAGGCTTTAGATTAGTTTAATCGTGTTTTCTTATATGTTCCTTCATCATGGACCCCAACTCGGTTGGATTTGCCGAGCTTGGTTATGCTTTAACTCATAGTTAATTGTGATTCGTCCATACGTACTTTTTCATGCAATGCACGTTCGGCTATCAACTTTTTTCACATGCTTATTGTTTGTTTTAGCCGAATGATCTATAAAACTTGTTGGCAGATAGCTTCTATAGCTATATGTCATCGTAAGTGGCTTCAGGGCCGTATATATGGAACTGTCTGGTCTCATCCGGCATGTTCCAGTTTTATATCTAATAATTTTCATCCCTTGTTAGTTTCAGGTCAAACTGACTGGCACATTTCCGGACTCTAAAACACCCGGGCACCCGATTGAAGCTATGCTTTCCGGCTTGCTGTGTGTTGGGCACAGTGCGTCACATTTTGTGTCAACACACTTTTTAGCACGCCCAGTGGGACTACACACTTTTTCAAGATGGTTGAATTCGATAACAACCAGGTTCTGGACGTGACTATGGATGAGTTGCCAGAATACCTGAGGAATACAGTCCAGCAATCGTGTGATGAGTTTCAGCAGAAGTGCTTGCTGTCCTTTTCAAAGAATAAAAGCAACAACTTCCGAGAACTCTCCTTCCACATCAAACTGATTACACCGAAGAAGAAGATGCTCAGAAGATGTCTGAGATGGTTTATAAAGCTATGAGTGAAACTCTGAGGAATCATCATATGGCTTTCCTGAATACCTTTCGCTCAATCATGGTCAGTACTTTCGGTCCATCCGCCGATAAATGCTTTGAGGAAACCATTGGTCCAATTCAAGGGCCGACATTGTTCAATATGCCGAAACGCCAGGAAAAAATTGCTGAAGATGGCGAGACGTCTGGCATGAACCAAGGTGGGATGGCTCCTCACCAGAAACAACAACACCCCATGACTTATGGTCAGCTCACGTTCGATGCAATGGGGAACGTCCCACAATCGGCTTTCAAGGTGTCTCCAGCTGCGAACAGGTTGCACAAAAAATGTATGGAGACAGATATCAGGAATTTGCCGATTACAATGCTATTGACTCTTTCCCGAATCCAGGGTATAAGAACTCTGCAGGTTTGGCTTTTGAAGGGTAGACACATGGAGCTCCAAACTCGAATATTGATCTCATCATGAATAGGATGGCGGATATGATGCAAAATCAGTTTGGCCTAAAGCCAAAGAGCCAGTCCTATGCATACAAGTCCCCTTATCTAGAGTGGTATAACCGAGTTGCACTCCCTCTGAGAGTAAAACCTCCCACAGACCTAACCAAGTTTTCTGGTCAGGATGATACTAGCACCATAGAGCACATCAGCCGATACTTAATGCAGCTTGGAGAGGCATCCGCTGATGAAGCTTGGAGGATTCGGTATTTCCCGTTGTCTCTGACAGGGCCGACTTTCACGTGGTTCACGTCTCTGCCGGCTAATTCCATTGGTACTTGGGCAGAATTGGAGCAGAAGTTTCATTCATATTTCTTTACAGGCACTAATGAGAAGAAACTAGTTGACCTTATGAGCTTGAAGCAGAGAGCCAATGAAACACCCCATGAGTATCTCCGCAGGTTCAAGGAGACTAAAAACCTCTGCTACTCCTTAAACCTGCCAGATGACCAGTTGCCAGGGATGGCAATAGCGGGCATGCAACCGAATGTCAGGGAGAAGTTGTTTGGCATGGATTTTGATGACCTTGGTCAGCTGTCACAGCGATTAGCCATGATGAGCAATCAGGCTCAAGGGTTCAGAAGAGACAACCGTTTCCAGAAGGGTGATGTGGCTAATGAGATGTATCAAAGTTTCCTGGAGGAAGCAGCAGAGTACGATGATGAAGATGAAATAGCTGTAGCCTAATTGGTCTGGGGGAAAGAACCAACTCAGGTCAGTCAACGCTAGTTGAGGCAGCAGAAGGGTACGTACGACTTTGATGTCTCCAAGTCAGACAAGCTGTTTGAGATGTGGCTCAAAGAAGGGCGTATCAAGTTGCCGGAAGGGCACCCCATGCTGCGCCCTGAAGGGGTGAGAGATAAAAAGTTTTGCGGCTACCACAATACCAATTCTCATTCCATCAATGATTGTCGAGTATTCAGAATGAGGATTCAGAAAGCTATTCAAGAAGGGCATTTGAAATTTGATGCTAATCCTTTTGCACAGAACACAGTGTCCTTCTCCATGAACATGGTTGCTAAAGAAAGCTCTAAAGACAAGGGCAAGGTGAAAGTGTTAACCTCAGACAGAGCTAAGAAAACTAGTGCTGTTGACCCTGATCGGCAAATTACAAATGATGAATTTTGGCAACAGGCTCGGTTCCAGAACGGCCGAACCGAGAGAGGGGAACCTTCTAAGCCCAGAGTCACGACATGGATTCTTTTGAACAAATGGCGACGGTAGCAAGAACGGTATTAGAAGCGAAGGTATTACGAGGAACAAGAGTTCATGGAGGAACATCAGAGGTATGAGGAAGAGATGTACCAGAGGAGCAAGAGTACATGAGAGAGCAGGAACAGTCTCATTGGGGATGCTCATTCTTTAAACATTGTTGGAATGAAGGCTTGAAGCTGCCTACTAAAGATAATTGCCCTGAATGCAGTGACCAATATTCAGAGTACAGGCAGTCTCGGGCCAACCGCCGTCCAGTCCATGAAAGGCTTAGAGCATGTTTTACTGAGGACGATCGGCGTGTAAAAATGGATAGCTCTGGAAATCGGCGAAGCAAGAGATTTGCCGATCAAGGGTGGATCCATTATGAAGAAGGCGCTGAGGAAGAAGAGATCCGTGAGTACGTGTGGCAAAAAGGACAATGGTGTCCACCAGGGCTGAGAAAGAGCCAGAAAAGAAGGGTACAACGCTTGAGGGACAAAGAGTTGGCACAGACAGTTGCCGAAAAGAAACAAGTGTGGCGTCCTAAGGAAAAGCCTGACAAGCAAGACCAGTCGGCTGATGCGTATATGGATTTCTTTATTCCATCAGAGTTCTTAGCTCTAGAAGACCAGGATATCCAAGAAGAAGTGTACTTAGATTTCGATGAGAGTGAGTATCATGATCTGATGGCCCAACTTGTCCTAACCGAATGGGCGGTTTTCGATAAGCCGGCCAAACATCGACATTTGAAGCCACTTTATGTGAAGGGGTACGTCAATGGCAAACCTCTGACCAAGATGTTTGTTGATGGAGGAGCTGCCATCAATATCATGCCTTACACCACCTTTAGGAAGCTCGGGATGACCAATGAGGAACTGCTAAAAACTGACATGGTACTCAGGGATTTTGCTGGCAATCCTTCTGACACCCGAGGAGTTGTGCATGTTGAGTTGATGATTGGATCAAAAACTTTGATTACTACTTTCTTTGTCATCGATGGCAAGGGGGCATATAGTCTGCTCTTAGGGAGAGATTGGATCCATGCTAACTGCTGCATATCTTCAACCATGCATCAGGTTCTTATTCAGTGGATTGGAGATGATGTTGAAGTTGTTCATGCTGATGATTCGATAAGTGTTGCTGCTGCAGAGCCTACTTACTGGGAATATGATGGCGTCGATTGTTTCTCTAGAAGAGTATGGGAAGAAGGTCCTGTGAATGTCTTCAACAAGGATCAACAGCCGATCCAAGCAGTCGGCTCTCAAAACAATTTTTAATGGAGAACCCGATCGATGGCAACAAAGGAAAGTTGGGACGTGGCTTTATGTCGGCCGATAAGCTAGAGGAGATAAATGTTGGTGATGATATCAAACCAAGGCCGATGTATATCAGTGCAAATTTAGACCCAGAGTATAGATTGAAATTGATAAACCTTCTGAAAGAGTTCAAGGATTGTTTTGCTTGGGATTACACAGAGATGCCCGGATTGGATCGTTCTATTGTTGAGCATCGATTGCCGATCAAGCCTGGGTATCGTTCTTATAAACAACCTCCTCGGAAATTTTTCAAAGAGGAGGTATTGGCCGATGTGAAAAAAGAAGTTGAAAGATTATTAGAAGAAAATTTCATTCGGCCATGTAGGTATGCAGAGTGGATTTCAAGTATAGTACCAGTGTATAAAAAGAATGGAAAGATGAGAGTCTGCATTGACTTTAGAGATCTCAATAAAGCCACTCCAATGGATGGTTACCCGATGCCGGTTGCCGATTTACTTGTTGATGCATCGGCTGGTTATGAAGTCATTAGCTTTATGGATGGTAATGCTGGCTATAACCAGATCTTTATGGCAATAGAGGATATTTCAAAGACAGCTTTCAGATGTCCTGGTCATATTGGATTATTTGAGTGGGTTGTCATGACTTTTGGTTTAAAGAATGCCGGTGCAACTTATCAGAGAGCCATGAACTTTATTTCCCATGAGTTGATCAGCAAAATTGTGGAGATCTATATTGATGATATGGTGGTCAAATACATAAATCATGAAGGGCATTTAGCTGATCTAAGGAGGACTTTGGAGTGCACTAGGAAGCATGGTTTAATGATGAACCCGAACAAGTGCGCCTTTGGAGTCTCAGCTGGTGAGTTTCTAGGATTTTTAGTCCATAAAGGAGGGATCGAAGTCGGTAAGAAAAGCATGGAAGCAATAGACAAGGTTATCCCTCCAGCCAATCTCACAGAATTGCAATCACTGCTCGGCAAGATTAATTTTGTAAGAAGATTCATATCTAACTTGTCCGAAAGAGTTTTTCCTTTCTCTCCACTGTTGAAGCTTAAAAAGGATCAAGAATTTGTATGGGGTGACGTACAACAGAAGGCTTTTGATGAAATCAAAGAATACATGAAGGCGCCACCTGTATTGGTACCTCCACAGCTTGACAAGCCTTTTAAATTGTACGTGGCGGCCGACAGCCTAACAACAGGGTCGGCCCTCATGCAAGAGTTTGAATGAAAAGAAAGAGTAATAGCTTACCTTAGCTGAAAACTACTAGATCCCGAAACAAGGTATTCGGTTGTGAAGAAACTTTGCTTGTGTGTATATTATTCATGTACCAAGTTTCGGCACTACCTGTTGAATGTTGAATGCGTGGTAGTTTCTGAATTTGATGTAATAAAACATATGTTATCAATGCAAATTCTAAATGGTAGGATTGGCAAGTGGATTTTGGCTTTATTAGAATTTGAATTGAAGTATGAATCGGCAAAGGCAGTGAAGGGTCAAATTATCCGATTTTGTTACCCATCATCGTGATCCTTCTACTAACATGATAAGTATTGCACCTTGGACTTTGTTTTTTGATGGTTCATCTTGTAGCAGAGGTGGTGGTGCTGGTATTTTCTTGGTTTCTCCACGAGGGGTAATTTTTAAATATGCCATCCCTATTGAATTCCATGTTACTAACAATCAAGCCGAGTATGAAGCGCTACTTAGAGGGCTTCGGCTTCTTGTTGAAATAAAGGTTGTTGCTGTTGAGATCTTTGGAGATTCTGAGTTGGTAATTAACCAATTACTCAGCCAATATGAATGCAAGAATGATATATTAAGAGAATATTATGAAGAGTGCTGAGAGCTTTTGAAGAATTTCTAGGTAGCAACCTTGCATCATACCCCTAGGGGGCATAATGAAGAAGCAAATAAACTGACTCAAACTGCTTCAGGATACCAAGAGGATCAAGAGATTAGCGCTTTGGATGAGAATTGGGTAATTGATGACTGGAGAAGCGAAATTGCCGATTACTTAAAGAACCCATCGCAAAAAGTTTCCCGAAAGCTCAGGTACAAAGCTATCAAGTTTGTACTCCTTGATGACCAGTTGTACTACAAATCCATAGATGGAGTGCTTCTCAAATGTTTAAGTCAAGAAGAAGCCAGAAAGCTGATGTATGAGGTGCATGAAGGAGTGTGTGGTGCACATCAATTGGCTTACCGAATGAAGTGGATAATTAGGAGAACTGGTTATTTTTGGCCGACCATGCTTGAAGATTGTTTTGAATATTACAAGGGGTGTCAAGATTGTCAGAGATTTGGCAACATTCAGAGAGCTCCAGCATCGGCTTTGAACCCAATTATCAAGCATTGGCCATTTAGAGGATGGGGCATGGATTTAATTGGTCAGATTAATCCTCCTTCTAGCAAAGGACATAAGTTTGTGCTGTTAGCTACTGATTATTTTACAAAGTGGGTTGAAGCTATTCCTTTTAAGAAGGTTACATCAAAAAACATGATCAATTTTGTTAAGGAGCATATAATTCACAGGTTTGGAATTCCTCGGACTATAATGACAGATCAGGGAACTCAATTCACTTCATCTGAGTTTTGTGATTTTGCCGAAGACATGGGAATCAAATTATATAATTCTTCTCCTTATTATGCACAAGCGAATGGCCAAGCTGAGGCATCAAATAAAATCATGATTAAAATTATTCAGAAGAAGATCGATGAAAAACCGAAGAAGTGGCATTCGGTTCTTAATGAGGCTTTATGGGCTTATCGAATGGCTTGTCATGGGTCTACTCGGGCGTCTCCCTACGAGTTGGTTTATGGGCATCATGTTGTGTTACCATGGGAGCTGCAGTCGGGTTCCAGGCGAGTTACATTGCAAAAAGATTTGGAGAAAGAAGATTATAAGGATCTGATGATGGATGAATTGGAGGATTTACATTTGGTTCGTCTTAAAGCATTGAAGAATATTAAGAAAAACAAATTACGTGTTGCCAAGTATTACAATAGAAAGGTCAAAGAGAAGCAATTTGCAGAGGGAGATTTAGTTTGGAAAACTATACTGCCGATTGGGACAAAGGATAAAACGTTCGGCAAATGGTCTCCGAACTGGGAAGGACCTTTTCGGATAGTGAGGTGTGCACCTGGTAATGTCTTGAAGACTCTACTAGGAGAAGAATTTACTAGAGCTATTAATGGGAGATTTCTTAAGAAATTTCATCCCAGTGTCGAGGTTGGTGCATAAACAGACTTAAGAAGCTTTGTACACGGAATAGCCGATATGCAGATATCTCCTTTAGCCGAAAAAATACTCTAAGGACTTAGAGAATAGCCGACGCGATGTGTGTCGCCTTTAGAGCAAAAAAATTTTTAAACACAATCAAGGCGGTGTCATACAGATTCAAGCAACAGTCGTCAGATTCATCATTCTCAGAAAGATCCATGACAAAAGAAACGAATGGAAACCACAGGTTACATTTCACAAGACAGGTAGTTCTTTACAGGAAATCCCTAATTACAAACTACTCATCAAACAGCCTGTTGAGAACAGACTGGGCATCTGTGGCGTCGGCGATGGCGGTAGCATGGTCCTCGTAACTGTCCAAGAGATCATCGATGTCTTCGATTTCTTCTGGGGGCACGCCACCACGGAAGCCAGCTGGCATGAAGGAGAGATCTTCGTTGGTCTGGGTGGACATCGCTGCCAGCCCCAGAGCTGCGCCGTGACGCACGCCTTGGATGATGGCCTGATCTATATGGCCGTCCGCATCATCAAGACGGGCCTCGGCAGTTTCTCCCTGGGCGTTCACCTTGTCGGCAATCTTGTTCGCCGCGATCTTCAGGCGCTCGACCTTTGTAGAGAGTGCTGAATAGAAGGATACCAATCGGGTGAATAAATGAATCGGAGAAAGGGAAATGAAGAAGAGTTATTTGCACTAACCGGAGATGGCGTCGCAAAACTGCTTCCGCTGGTTCTCCCACTCGAGTTGGTCGATGCCGTATTGCTTGAAGATCTTCTCCAGCTCTCCTCTAGCCTCGTCCCTTTCGCCCCTGAAGGTAACCGCCTCCGCGTGGGTATAAGGGACGTCCATGGCACCCGAATCCAAATCCCAAGGTTGGGAATGGTAGAAGCCTGAAGACCCAGAGGAACCGGAGGAGCCGGATGATGGAGTCCCTGGCTCGGCTGCTGTCGCCGAAGGGAAGGGGATACTGTAACTGGAGGAGATCGACCGGATCCTGATAAGCAAGAATAGAGCCAGGGTTAGAGAAATGAACAGAAAAACAAAACTGCAAGGGGGCAAGGAACCGACTCTCACCCACGTTGCCGATTGCGCCATGCTCGGCTCCCTTCAGCTTCCCCTTCGGCGGGGTGCTTGCCACGGTTGTCGCCGCCCGCCATTGCTACTATGCAGACTAGGGTTTCCTTCTGGATTGGTTTTGAGCAGAATAAGAGGAGGAAACGGAGGCGAAAAAATGTTTGACTGGAACTGTTGACAGGGGTAGACGAAGGAAGCTTTATTTATAAGCCGAATGGAGATACCAAGCGACGGGTTAGGGTTTTCTCACTTGGATGGGCCGTTATTAGACTGGGCCAGACTCGGGTAAGTCAAGATATCGGTCGGCTATTTCCTTAAGTCAAGAAGGCAGGGAACGATCGGTTATTTCTTTGGCTCGGAAGGCTAAATGTAATCGGCTATATTTTGATCAGGAGAATATAAAGCTGATTACATTATCATACAAACAGAAGTGTATAGGGGTAAAGACAGAAATAACCGATTGTTTGAAGAACAGAATATATCATGATTAGACTATTATAAATCCATGTTTTACTAACTCAGAAGCTGGTTGATGGCATCTAAAGCATCAGCTCTGATTCGGTTAACGTTCCTCAGCACCTTCTGATCTTCATCCTCAGAACTTTGAATGTCAGACAACTTAGCCTTGAGCAGCTGGTCTTCTTTGAGGACATATGATATTTTTGATGAAGTTGCCTCTATGGATTTCGGCAAATCTGTCATCTTGGCTTCATAAGACTGAATTTTGGCATTCAGTTCAGTCAGTTGTGCTTCTAGTTTGATTTTCTCATCCCTCATTGCTTTCAGCTCAGGCTCCAAGGTTGCAAATGAATTCTTGGCAGTTTGGAGTTGGGAATGCAAGGCTTTGGCTTCTTGCTTCTTCAGAGACCTCCTATTCTGCAAAACAGTTCTAGAGGCTATGTTTTTATTTGCCCTCTTCACCGCAGCAAAGTAATCATCAAGTTTAGTTGCAGACTCTAGAGAAGCCTTGAGGATAAGTGGAAGATCTTGATTAATGAGTTCAAGAAGATCTTTTATTTGATATGAATCCTGAACCAAGATGTTGATGTCCTTGTTCAGTAGACTAGCTATATCCTCCAACCGGGCTTGGTTTTCCACTGACAAGGTCTGCTGAGAGGTGGCTTCTTCACCTTTTTCACTGATGAAGTCTTCAACAATGAAGGAATAGATAGTAGTTGTCTTGGTAATGTTCTAAAAGGAAAAAGTTAGCCGACTGGGTGAGTTTGCTAAAAATGGCTTAAGACAAGATGTTACCTGCTGTCTTGGTTGATTCTCAGAATGGGTAGTGTCCTACTCTGTTTGAGGGTTTGACTGAATGTTCAGAAGAGGTGAATCTGGAACTGGACCAGATGAGGCTTCCCCTGCTAAATCTTCTAGAATTTTATCTATTTCCAATAAAGCAGATGATGAGAAATAAGAATAGGAAATAGATATCACATGAGAAGAGAGGTAATTAGTCGAATGATGTTACCAATATGTTCAGCAGCTTTACGAGCCTCTATGCTTTCGGCTTCACAAGCTTCTGTGTCTCCAGTCTCTTGAGTCTCTGTATCCTCAATAGGAGCTTGAGGAGGAATTTCCACTGTTGTTGAGACTTTACTTGATCCTGGAATGTCAACATGTGGCTGCAGTGGAAATGATAGATGGTCAGAGTTGTTGCTGAATGAGATTTATTGCTGGATAAAAGGTTCATACATTGGGAGATCGTTTGACTATCTTAGATCTCACTTTTCTGAACACATTAACATTTTCAAGTGCTTTCCTTTTGCCTTCTCCCCCTGAAAGTGCAGTATCTAAGACTGCGGGAGTCTTCATGAAGATTGCCAGAGTTGGGGCATTAAAACCCAAAGCAGGTTTAGGCCCAGCTTGGTAGTATTGGAGTACTTTGGAAGGAGAAGTAGGTTCAAAATCCTGTGCAATGATTGAATTTAAAGTAAGGGATAAAATCAAAAAGCAGGAGGTGACAAGTGCAGTGGAGTTACCTCACTATCAGAGGCAAATTGAGGTTGCAAATCTTCGCATAAACAGTGCACTAGTACATTAAAGATGTGATTGTGCTATTCTTGCCACCAAGAAGCAAAAAGAGGATGAGCAGCATCTACTAGCCCAAATGGGGAAGGTTCATATGTTGGCAAGTCACATCCAAGTTCAAAAACTCTGTTAGCTTCCAGTGTACTTGTGATCGTCTCCTTGTATCTTATGATTGTTGAAAAGAAAGGTCTTGGGGGCAACTGTCCACATCCTAACTGCCTGGCTGCCATGTTTGGGTGATAGAATTCATAAGTAGAGTTCACTAGCCTCCCATGATGAAATTCGGCTGGCAGAGTGCAAGGTTTGATAAAGGAATTGAAAATTTCTATGGCTATTTTGTCAGAACAGCCAGTTTCATAGATGAATTTGCAAGGGAGAGTCAGACTGTCATCTTCTCTGTAAGGAAGCCAGAGCACATGGTTGAAACCCTTGAAGAACAGTTTGAAGAGATGACCAATATTCATATCAATGCTGATGGAGGATGCTGCTTCTCCATAAGTTTGGCATTTCTTGACTTTTGTTGAGCTGCCTTCAACATAATTAACTGAGGGGAAATGCAAACTGTGGAGGGGCACAGACATTATCTGGTGCATGTAGAGCTGCAACCACATCTGGATAAGCCACCAAGAGCCACTCACACAAGAAATGTCCTTGCCGTGGTACATCTGAACAGTGATCTGATGCATCATATGGTAAACAGATCCTAGGAGGTACTTACCCAGAGAAATTGTGCTGCCTGCAACTAAATCCTCAACCATTGTCATGTGATTCAGGGTTGACTCATTAGATTTTCCATAAAAAATGAACATGCACAACCACATGTTCATAAAGGCTCTGTATTCTTTGTCAGAGACAGCACCATATGCTTCCATATAGTTCTGGATGTATCCAACCCATCCCCCTCCAGATTTGATATTTTTCTGATTGCTTTTGCTCTTGTACTTGAGAGGGTGTACTGGAAGTGATACATTCAGACCGGTCATCATGAAAACATCGGCTAAAGTGAGAGTCATCATACCATGGCCGAAGACAAAAGCGTTGATGGCGTCAGACCAAAAATGAGAAGCTGCTATCAGAAGGGGTTCATTCCTGGGCATCTCTAACAAAGATAGTTCCAAGCAATGATTGATGTCCTGATTGTCCCAATGGCTACTGTTCTTCTCCAGCATCCTCCGATACCAGTTTCGCCACCCGGCGATTGGGGGAAACGGCCAAGTCTTGAAGGTGTTTGGTCATTGATTTGGCGGGCTAACTCCAGACTTGAAAGGGATTCTTGAAGTTTCCTTCTCAATGATCTCGGTTGGGTCAGGATTCCCCATCGGGCCAAGAAGATAGGAATCGGGATTTACAGCATAAGGGATCAGAATCTCGTTCTTGTATTCCTTCAAGGAAATCAGAAAAGAATGAATCGGGAAAGAAACAGAGGGATCAGCTAAGGATTACCGAATGCATAGAGGTAAATGGAACTTACCTCTGGAATTTCATCATGGTCGCCATTGAAGAGTTGAAGTGAATTCAAGAGTGTGTTGGAGCTTGGACTTCTTGAGCGGCGGCTGTGGTGTTGAACAGTGTTGACCTAGAAAGAAGGGGGAAGCTTACAGTCAATTTCGGAATAAAATATCTTTTATCCCAAAATTGAGGAGGCATGTGTTAACACTGGATTTTGGTACGCTTAGGAGAATGACAGGTGGGCCAGCAAGCAGTGGTGTTCGGAGCATTCGGCAAGTATCCATGCGGTCGGCTAGTTTCGGAGCAATTCGGCAAGTGTCTGTGTGGTCGGTTAATCTCCAAAGATTCGGCAAATGATCGTGCGGTCGGCTATTCTGAGAAGGGGTGGTTTTCTGTTGATGGAGCGACAAAAAACGGCAAGTGAGAGCCGAATCAGGCAACAGACATCGCGACGATTAAGGAAATGAAGACTCCGAAGGAAAGACTAGGGTTAGAAGTGTCGTGTTTTTCCTTTAATATTTGTAGTTGTATCCTTTTAGGACTCATGTCATGTCCAGGGCATAAATATGAACCCTTGGCCATTGTAAAAACTGTTCACAACCAATACAATACAACCGGCCCCGTGCCAACTTTGAGTCCTTTTGTCGTGTCGTCGAGTTCTTCGAGAGGAATCATCAATCTGTCGACCTCCGTAAGTCCCGACAACCTTGCTATCATGTCTAGTATCATGCGGTGGATTTAGATGTTGATGCAAGTAGTCTTGTTTGTTTTCAATGATCGTGCGGCGGATCTTTGCTTGACAATCAAGAAGTCTTCGCTGATGTTTCGTTTATGAGTACACACCGTGCGGCAGGTGCTTGCTCGATATGCTTAGCAAAAGCAAGATAGTTATCGGCTCCATTAGATTTGGCAAGATCTAGTAGATTCATCAAGTTACTACGTGTTGCATGTTTTATATTTGTTATATATTTGTAACACTCTTTTGCCCAATCTAGATTGATACGGTTCGGCTTTATCTTTTCTTATAGATCTATTCTTGTTTTAATAGTTAATCATATTGTTCATACGAATAGATCTCATGGTCATAGCAGCCGAATTAGTTTAGATCTATATTGTTACGTGTTGCGGGTTCATACATGTTAACCACGTTTAAGCTTTGATAATGTTGGGTGTCGTGCGGCAGACGCAGGCTTTAGATTAGTTTAATCGTGTTTTCTTATATGTTCCTTCATCATGGACCCTAACTCGGTTGGATTTGCCGAGCTTGGTTATGCTTTAACTCATAGTTAATTATGATTCGTCCATACGTACTTTTTCATGCAATGCACGTTCGTCTATCAACTTTTTCACATGCTTATTGTTTGTTTTAGCCGAATGATCAATAAACCTTGTTGGCAGATACCTTCTATAGCCATATGTCATCGTAAGTGGCTTCAGGGCCGTATATATGGAACTGTCTGGTCTCATCCGGCATGTTCCAGTTTTATATCTAATATTTTTCATCCCTTGTTAGTTTCAGGTCAAACTGACTGGCACGTTTCCGGACTCCGAAACACCCGGGCACTCGATTGAAGCTACGCTTTCTGGTTTGCTGTGTGTTGGGCACAGTGCGTCACATTTTGTGTCAACAGGAGGAGTGGACCGGACGTTGTTTGTCGTCCGGACGGAGGCTCTGGACTTGCGTCCGGAGGTGCTGCTCGCTCTCGGGTTCTCTGGAATTTATTTCCGGACCCTGTGAGCAGTGGAACTGGACCCTGTGAACAGGAGCGTCTGGAGCCACGTGGCGAGCAGAGGCAAGCACGGGAAGTAGCCGTTTCAAATGGGGGCCTGACCGGATGCAGGCGCGTTGGTCCAGTTGGCGCGTTGCGCGCGTTCGGAGCCTGCAACCGGAGACTCACTCAGAGCCGTTGGCTCTTGGCAGGTGGTGGGTCCGGACGCAGATGATGGTCCGGACCCCCTGTGAAAAGTGCGTCCGGACGTACAGTTAGTGGGCAAAAACGGCTAGTTTCGAGGTGTGGCTTATAAATAGCCCTTGGCCGGCCCTTGCTTTGGTGCTGAGCACCCTTGGGCCTTTGTGGCTTGTGTAGGTGTGCTTGGGAGCCCTCTAACTCACTTGTGCAAGCAAAGAGAGCAATTCGATTGCGAGTGAGTGATCTCTAGTGTGTTGCTTTGAGAGATAGCTTCGTGTGGCACTAGGTGATCGTGTTGCAAGCCGGTGGTGCTTGTTACTCTTGGAGGTTGCCACCTCCTAGACGACTTGGTGGCTTGAGGCTCCGTCGAAGCGCGCAAGAAGATTGTGCGGCGCTCCGGAGAAGGCTTGTGAGGGGTGTAGTGCTCGCCCCGCGGGGATCGCGAAGAGCAACTCTAGTTGAGCGTGTCATTGAGCTACTCTCACTTGTGGGTAGATTCTTGCGGCGCCCGAGTGAGTGGGCTAGGCTTGTGAACGCCTATTAGTCGCCGAATCACCAAGTGAGTGGTCGACACAATGGGGACTAGCTTGGTGGCGATCAAGTGAACCTCGGGAGAAAAATCATCATGTCAACCTTGTTCATCTTCTCGGTGGTTTGCTTTCTCCAAATCACTAGTTTGTATTTACTTTCATATACTTGTGCTAGTGAGTAGTTGTTGCTCTTGTAACTAGTTTGGCTTGTGTAGCTTGCCTAGTTACCTTCTAGCTTGTGTAGCATAGAAGTAGCGTTAGAGTGACTAATTGGCTTGAGTAGCCTTGTTAGTCACACTTGCTTAGTTTGTGTAGCTAAGTAAGTTGAGCTATCTAGTTGACTTGTGTAGTCTTGCTAGAGAGCATTGCTAGTGAACTTAGGTGCTTTGTGCTTTACTTACTAGTATGAGTAGGAGCTCCCGGTGTGCTTAGAGTACTAGTTGCTTAGGTTTGTGTGACCTTGCAACCTAGACTTGTTTAGGTGAGTTTCCTAGCTTTGCACCTTAGTGAGCCCAATTAGAATCTTTTGCTAGGTGTTAAAGTTATAGATAGAGGGGTGTAGTCTTGGCTAGACCGATAGTTTTAATTCCGCATTTGTTTCGGTTAGCCGCTGCGCGTAAGTTTTTAGAAAGGACTATTCACCCCCCTCTAGTCCGCCATCTCGACCCTACAACTGCAGATATTGTACAACAAATGAATTGCAATCGACATAATACCTAATATATGAACACAGTTGTGTAGCTTTACAATTTTATGAGCTACACCTTTTTATAATTTATACGTGGTTGATAAAAAATGAAGCTAACATAAGATGAATTGAGTGGAATCGTTATATATTGTGTAGTTTCCTTTTTCTCTTTTGGTAACAAAGCTATAAAGCCAAAATCAAAGCAGAAAAGAGGTATTTAAACAACGCTATAAGAATATCTTTAATTACTTAAAAAAATTGTTACAATAGATCAACATAAACTAAATTTCAACATAAGCTCTTCGCCGTCGTCGCCGTCGTGTTCGTCCGCCCCGTTGCGCTCTTCTTCGTCTCCACAACCGGGGATTCGGGCTCTACATCTTCCGCATCATCCTCCCGCTCATAGGTACGCATCGACGCGGTTCGCTTTGATTCCTTCCTTGATCGATGCAAGCTAGTGTGTTTAGACGGCCAGAAGAACTGACGTCGTGGTTGTTGTTGTTGCGTCGTGCAGTGCTGTGCCCTCTGTACTACTACTACCAACACCACCCGGTGAACCTGCTGCTGCTGGGCCTCTTCACTATCACCATTAGCTTCGTCGTCGGCCTCACCTACGGCTTCGATGTTTTTTCAGTGGACGTCAGCTCGAACCCGCAGCGTCGTGAGGGCCGCGTGAGTTAGGGTGTGGCATGAGAGTGTGGAAAGCGGCTTCTAACTTTTAATCTCAGCTGTTGCATTCGTAGTAGACGTGTTGTGAGTCGTTGATCTAAATTAGTGTTAGATTGGAACGAAAAGATCGCAATTTGCATTCGGAGCTAGGATCAGATATACAAACAATGTTTCATCTCTCCTTGGCCCAATCCATCGAGAAAAAATAGACTATATGCACCGATTAAAAGATCCCACGAATTCTGGACCAAAGGAACGAATCATCAATATTAATTCTAGGAGAAAGCAAAATTGATTTTGTCTAGTGAAAACAATACCTCTCTCATGGATCGTAGTACATCAGGAACGGAGGGCGGCCACCGGCTTGTTTCTCCATCATCCACGATATGACGATAAGATCAGAATGAAACGAAATGATAGCATCTGTATTTATCGCTTGGGTTATATACGCTACCAGAGTATTGGGTCTCGGGTAGACCCGAAAAATATATGCGCTACGAACATTCGCAACTGCACATTCAGGAAACAAATCACGTAGATGTTGAGGTGTTAATCTTGATTTTTTTTTCTTTTTTCTATTACTAGTGGGATTCGATCCCTGGGCGTGGGTGAGAAGGAGGGTGGGAAGCCTGGCTGTGGGGTCAGGGGGTGAGATACAGGCTTCCCACTCTTTTAGAAGTTTTCAATTATAGTAGAGATGTTTGCTTGTGCTTGGGCTGTCACACTGAAAGCTCCATGTTTGGTTTTGGATAATTATTGACAATCTAGGACTAACCTTTGTACTAAGTGGTTGAATTAGACAAGGTGTTCCGATCCAAGTGATGGAGCTAGATGATACATCATGGTGGATGGAGATGATCCAAAAGATTAATCATGTGCCCATGCTTGGAATGAAAATAAATATAAAATTCTATGGGCTCAAGGCAATGGTATAAAATATGATATTTATTTTACTGGTCAAGACGTAATAGAGTGCGTGATCGAATTTAGGATAAATAACCGTACTATAAAGAGGGGAATTCTTTAATTGCAATGGTTATATAGTGCCACTAAGTGTGAGTCTCATTTGTATATGCATTACGCTTAGTGACGTGGTGAGATTTTATACCCTGATATTTATTTGTGATATGCTGACTCAAGTGCACAATTTATTTTGGAATATCTTGTTGGAGTTAGCAACGAAAAGGGTTGGACATAAAAATGGGGAACAGAGAGCACATTTGTGCGTGTGCTGCTGCATGCATACAAGAAAAATGGAGAGTATGTCCCACGCAGGAGTCTTGCTGCCTTTTTACATGCAATCAAGCTTGTTGAGTTTGTGTGAAAGAGAAATGGGACATGAGTGCACAAGACTTGCAACTTGCATGTGTGTGAACATGGAAGAGGTTTTAGTTGACAAAATGAAAGAAGGAGTAGCACATGGGAGAGGGAGCTGCTGCAGGCCATTCATTTAATTTCTCTCTCCGCTCTCTCCTTGTCGACCATTCTGTTGTTGTGCTCGTGCTGCCCGTTGCGTTTGTGGTCGGCTGGGGTTAAAGGGGTCAGTCCCCACCTTCTCTCATGAGACACACCTCTCTCCCTCTGCTCATTCACGCAAGAACACAACAGAGAAAGAAAAAGCTCTCAACTCCTCCCCTCTCTCACTCCTTTGATTTGAGCCTAAATCAAGTGAGAGGACTTGCTCGTGAGATCCATTTGAGAGCTCCAAGAGGATCCTTTCCCTCTCCTCTCCATCTCCATGGTTGGTAATATTTGGTGAGAGGATTTGGGAAACCCTAGTGCATGCATTTTTTATTCAATTTTCATGGCACTAGGTGGTGATTGCAATTGTGATATTCTTATTACTCTTGGTGATTGTCGTCATCTAAACAGTTGGTGTTGGATTGATTGGTGAGGGGATTTGGTGATTGTGTCCGCCCCCAATCAAGGTGAATTTATGAGGGGTTGTTGTGGTTCCCCGACGGAGTGCCTAATTCCAACTCTAGTGGATTGCACGTGTTATTCAACTTCTTACCATTGGTAAGTTCTTGTGGTTCCTTTGAGTGGCTCGGTGTGTGATACCGATTAACCACCGAACCACGTGGTTTAGAGGGACACAACATGAATTAGCTTGTCGGCAAGCAAGTGAACCTCGGGAGAAAAATCAAGTGTGTCATCTCTTGTCTCCTGGTGAATTTAATTGATTGATATATTGTTGGAATTATTTATTTGGTGATTGGCTCTCTACTCTCCAACGTTGGTATAAAAATCACCTCTCTTCCTTGCATTTATTTATTCTCATCTTGCTTAGTAGTATTTATAGCTAGTAGAGTAAAAGTTGCTTGTGTAGTTATAATTAGCATATCTTCTTGCTCACTAGTGGTAGTTTAGAGATCTAGCAAGTTGAGTATCATAGAGACTATAATTACTAGAATTGCAATAGGTGGCTTGCGTAACAATTAGAGCTAGAGCGAACTGCATTTATCGCCATTTGTTTTACTAACAATTGCTTTAGTGACCTTGAAGTTTTTAAATTAGGCTATTCACCCCCCCCTCTAGCCATTAAGGACCTTTCAAGTGGTATCGGAGCCGTGGTCACCATATTATCAAGGATTAACAACCTTTGGTGTTAGTGATGGCTCAAATATCATTCAACCATGTGGGGGGGGGGGCAAACCACCTATGTTTGATGGCACATCATTTGGTTATTGGAAGAGAAAGATGAAAGTGTATCTTGACTCTATTCATGAGAAGGTGTGGGATGTCACCGAAAAGGACTTTGTCATTCTTGACACTAAAAGACCACACCAAGAGAACAAGAGAACAAGCAATGCAACACAATGGCTCTAAACACTATATACAGTGGTGTTGATTCAAAAGTGTTTGAGAAAATCAAAGATCTAGAGAAGGCAAGTGAAGTGTGGAAAATATTGGAAGATACATATGAGGGCACCGCAACAGTAAATAGTACCAAGTTGTACATGCTCAAGGACAAGCTATCTCACTTCAAGATGAAGGAAGATGAATCAATTCTAGAGATGTTCCATAGGCTCCAAGTGATTGTGAATGATCTCAAGGGGTTGGGTGAGAAAGTGAAGGATGAAGACTTCTCCAACAGGTTTCTTGGTTGCTTGCCCAAGAAATTCAAGACCTTGAGGCAAATTATTAGGAGAGATGGCTTGACAAACATCACTCCCAATGAAGTACTTGGAGAGATCATGACCGAAGAACAATACAATGAGGAAAGTGACGAAGAAGAGGTCAAGGAAGAAGAGAAGAAGAAGAAGAGTGTAGCATTTAAGGCTACATCATCCAAGAGCAAGGGCAAAGCAAAGAAAGAAGACACTAGTGATGATGAAGAAGCTAGTGACATTGATGATGAGACCATGGCCCTCTTTGTGCGCAAGTTTGGCAAGTTCATGAAGAAGAAGGGCTATGGAGCTAGAAAGAGAAGAGATAACTTCAATAGCAAGGAGTATGTGAGGAGATGTTACAAGTGCAAGAGCACCGATCACATGATAGCGGATTGCCCCAACAATAGTGATGATGATGAGAAGAAAAAGGGCAAGCATGACAAGAAAGAAAATAAGCTATCATTCACAAAGAAGAAAAAGGTGGATCCTATGTTGTAACTTGGGATAGTGATGCCTCTTCCTCCAATGATGATTCTAGTGATGATGAGAGGAAGAAATCCAAGAAGAAAGCTGTTGACGGTCCTTAAGTATCAATTTTAACCATCAACTAAGCATTAGAAAGGATATATTTGCAACACACCACCTAGACATAGGGTTTATACTGACAGAATTCTATGAGTTTTGGTGAATGTATGTTTCTACAGGGGGTTACCAGGAAATATGGAGGAAAGGCCCACATGTAAGGATTACATAGAGATAATTATCATTCGTAGGAAAAAGAACAATCCAGAAGGGTCAAGAAGGCGTGGGAAGGAACGAGAGGGCAAGCGGGCCCACAGGTAGGGCGCTCGCCCTACCCTCTGGGGCGCCCGCCCTGACCCTGCAACCAATCAGGCTCCGCCTCGTGGATTAGGGTTCCACCACCTTTGAGGTTAAATCTAACCCCTCCATTAAGGTCGGTTTGATCCGACGGCTGGCGTTCATTTGAGGGGGCTATATAATGAGGACCCCTGCCCCCTGGCTAAAGGCAATCCATTATTCATTTACATATTTTCCAGAGAGGATTCGCCAGAGAGGATCCCTTATGGATCTATTCTCTAGGGCTTAGCATTCAAGAGAGACTATCCTTAGTTTCTATGTGAGATTAGAGTTTACTCTTCTAGATTGAGAGAGTTAGAGTGGAGGTGTGGATTGGAGGAAGCCCGGCCTGTCGGTGTCTCTTCTCCAGTTTGTATCGACGGGATCAAGTCTCCTAACCCGAGGCTTGCTCCTAGGATTTCTTTGGTATTTTGACTTCTAATTCTAGTAAGTTCCCTGTTTTATTATTCTTTGGTCTGTGAGTTTACTTTGTTCTCTTTGCATTGAGAGTAGGGTAATCGTCTTTAGCGTAAACGTGGTGTTTGGGCTAAGATCCTCATAGATATCCCCTGTCTAGCCGGATCTATGGTAGTAGCTCAGAAAGTGACAGTTCCGTAGATACCTTTGGAACCCACAATCCCGTTAGAAGGACTGGTAGGGTTTATAGGACACGTGGTAAGCATTCTCTGAGGTGTCTCTTATCACGACGGTTCTCCCCAATAGAAAATAACACATATCTTATATAGACTAGAACGAGACTACAGTCGCAGTCTCCTCTAATCGCTCATATCAAGATCACCTTGTTTGTAGCCTAAGGGTTAATAGCATAGATTTGGTTAGTCAGATGCACCCTTTCTCCCTGTGGATAAATAAATACGATACTCTGGATAATCTCCCGGGTGAAGTGCTCACCGGTATCCGTGCGCTTGCGGATTACTTCCTAGTGATTTCTCTGTTTGTGTTAACAAATATCAACAAGCATTTCTGGCGCCGTTGCCGAGGAGAAAGACGGTTTGCTGAGATAACCTCGAATCTTGCTATTAGCTTGTACCTATACTTTTATCTTTTCTTATCTTTTTCAATTTCTTTATTTCTTACCTTTTCTATCATTATGGAATGATGTGCTAGTTTTGAACTATGCTCATCCATTTACCTTTTTCCTTTTTTCCTTTTTACCATCTTTCTCACCTTACCATATTCTTCTTACCACGTATATAAATACTCTACTCCAAAGGGCGACTTGTTGGAGACTCCACCATCTTCACACCTTATTCTTATAAATGGCTATGAGCTTCGCCCTGCTTGTATAGCCATGGTTTGGGAGAAATCTTTCTCTAGTCTTGGTTTAGTTTTAACTTCATTTGAAAATATGAATTATCCAAGTATAGAGGAGGCCCCAAACAAGACCAATTTGAGAGTTACCAATCCAAGTGGAATTTTGAACTTACATGAAGAATCAACCATAGAGATTGTAGAGGAAGATGACATCAATGAGCATGGAATCTATTCCATAACTATCTCTTTAAATTCATGCTCATATGAGACATCTCCCATACCCACTGGTCTCTTTATCATTACCATTTATGACATCTTCAACACCCTCACCCTTTCTATTTACAAAAACTTTAAAAGGGTGGTTGTCGATGCATATGTCTATCGTAAATATTGTAGATCTCATTGTGTAAATCTTGAGATTGGTAATGAAGGGGAAACCGTTTTTCTAAAAGCACATCTTGAAAGGCCTCCCTAGGACAAGCTTAGTGTCCTAAAACAAACATCTCTCATAGCTTAACATGAGTATTCACCTTTTTTGTTGCCTACCTTGTGAAATGAGCATAGAAATATATGATTATATTCCTTCGGGTATTTTTGTCACTAACCTTTCCAAGTATAGAATAGAAAGAATGAAGGAATAACAAGCATAAGGTATGTCCAACCAATCATCATGCAACATTGAATTACATTCATCCAATCTTGTTTTTTGCAAAATTCAAGCTTGGGGGATAACCCATCATACAAACATCTTTTGCCATGTTGCTACATCATCTTATTTGTACCTACCTTTAAGGCATGCTCAACTACTAAAAAAACATCCTACTTTTTCATCTTCACATGAGTAAATCTCCATAATACTTTCATGCTACCTTTGTCTGTTATAGTATATGTTTAGGTTGTGAACAATTTTCATATATCTTTTAAATTATGCATGGTGCTTAGTTTAAATCAAAGTTATTTGGATATTACTTCGAAAGGCTTTTAAATTAAGCGTGGTGCTTAGGTTAAAATGTCTTCCTAAGTCAAATTAGACGTGGTGTCTAGGTTGATTTTTGAACTAATAGTATGCTGTAGTTGATATCGGATACTTTGTTGGACTAACCCCTGTAGGAAAACTTTCAATATCAAATTAGGAAAGTCCTGAGAGAAACTCACATTGGAGATGAAGAGAGACACATGAACTTCAACAACTTTCACAAGAGAGACACAACTAATTCATCAATAGATGAATTCCATGGAGCAAGGAGAAGACAAGGATAACCTTATACCACTCAATCCATGGAAGAGAAGGTGAACAAACTTCAAGACAAGACAATGAAAAGACCAACAAGATCAGAGGAACGAGGATGAGGAGTGGAACAAAGGAGACAAGCTATTAATGCTCAACCTGCCGATCAAAGGAAGCTTCCATGAGGTGTTACAGGGTCATCATTCTTCAAAATTAAAGGTAAGTAATCATCACTCTAAAAGCATTTCTTTGATTCTGGTATTTACATAAATAAATATCTAAAACATGTTGAGCTACAACATTATTTGATCCAACCTCATAAACTCAACATGTTAGTTCTTTAAAGCTTGTTCCTAGTACCACATTCTTATTCTCACAAATTTAACCATATGGGTTGAATTGTTGCACATCCAACTTTGGAAGATGATAATCTCAATCATATAAAATTTATTCATAGACAAATCCTTCTGTGTGCTTAAGCAATTTAATTTGCTAAGTGTTGTTTAAGTGCTACACTCATACTTCGCTTTTGAATTTTTCACCCATGTCATGGTTAAACAAAATACTCAATTTTGCTCGATGTGTTTAGGCTAGAGAAGAATGAATAAAACTTTGGTTCTATTGGTGTTTTCCCACCAACAGAGCCCATGCACTTGATCTCTGCCTTGTTTATTTGAGTAGGATACTTCTTCACCATGCCATCAAGAGCATGGGTGGATGACACCCCACCAATGGAGATAGGAGATCCAAGGAGACCTACCATCCCAATCTCCATTGGAGCTTACACTCTTGAAGAAGTTGTCTGTGACCTTGGAGCAAGTGTCAACATCATGCCAAGCTTGTAGATCAGACACTATGCTACCCCAAGGCAATTCCTTAATATATCAGCATACGAGTTGGGCACTCGTTCGTACCAGTAAACCTTGTGATTGGAGAAATAGAAAGATATGAGAAATCCCTCATTATCTTGGGCGTCCATTCTCAAGAACAGCTAATACAATCATCTACATGGATAGCACCAAGATCTGTTTCCCAATCAAGGATGAGAAGGAGAGGTTCACTTTCAAGAAAAATACACTCAAGGCTCCTACTCATCCTTAGAGGCCTACATATACAAGGACACAAATGTTGCTACAAGGAAGTAGAACATTACAATAAAAGGAGGAAGAGTAAAGCTCAACAACCAAGAGAAGACCTAGATGATCAACACTATTGATTTAGGGTATGACCAACTCCTTCTATCAAATACCTTGCTAAGCTGGATGATCTAGGAGTACCTACCATTGATTGCAAGATCAAGGAAAGTACATCCCACAAGACATTCTGCAACATTGGATCAAGTGGCAACATAGTGTCTGTGGTAGCCTATCAACATTTATATGACAGTAGACCACTATCCAAACATATGTACAGCTAGCAGACCAATCATTCCGATTTCCGGAGGGAATAGCAAAAGACATCATAATCGAAGATCACTATGTTCCCGCCGACTTCATGGTTTCAAGGGAGATAAAGATGGAGTCCACCTTATTCAAGGAAGATTTTTCCTCAACACCACCAGCACAATCATCTTCATATCAAAAGAGGACTACTTCCAATTTCCTGAAGAGAAGACTTATTGCTACCTCAATAGCCACACCACTTATGAGAAGATAAGGAAGCATCACTCTCAATGCCAAATGAAACAAGCCACAAAGGATGGATGGACAGATTATCCAAGAGAAAGTCAAGATACGAAGATCAATCCAATAATGAAGATAAAGATATTCTGAGTAAGAAAGTTGTACCACCAATGGAGGATGTATCACAAGCTACAGAGAGCAAAGAAGAGATAGAACCTCAAAATAGTGAATCGCAGGAAGTGAAACCTCAGACTAAGAAAGGGTGGAAGAAGAGACTTCAACAAAACATTAACACAAGGTGAACAAACATCCAAGTCCTCATCAGGATTGGATAACATTCCTGAAGATATTTTAACCAGAAGAGATGTCCAGATCGACAGACCTAAATCTCCTAACCTTGGCCGAAAGGTAAACTCGGTAGGTTATCTGCATATTTAATTCTGCATTCCACCACCATAATTAATTCTGGCGCTATTAACCAACATAAAATCGAATTTGCATATTTAATTTTCACACTGCATTAGTTTAGCTTAAACACTCGAAATTTCTAGTGTTGTTTTGCTCTACTATCATCCATTGCATAATCACCTTCATAAACTTAAACAAATCCTTAGCGCCAATCTATTAAGATACTTAATTGCATTAATTGCATTCTAGCATATCACTTATAGGTGTTCCTAGCATTATTCTCATTCATCATATCCTCCATTGCATAATCATCTTTACCATGACATATCTACATTTCTGCATTACAAAAAGAAAATCTTTAAGCCCCATGTGAGAGAACTTACGGTAATACCATAAGGGAATTTACTGTGGTGGCACAAAAATATTTTTTTATTTTTCGCTTGCATCATAAAATAGAAAATTCTAAAAAAATAGATGAGATATTCAATTCCTGCTAGAACGAATTAAAATTTAAATTAGCTCATAAGAATATTCAATTACTCTTTTGGCTGACCGCTAACCCATTGTCATAATGGAGCCTCAAGTTTTGTTTGTTCTTATCGGAGTATAATCATGTAGGATTGAAAGCACCAAAGAGGAGTGAGCCCAACCAGGAGGCTACTTCCAAAGATCATTCAAAGCAACTATAGCAAACATCCAGCTTGGGGGAGGGCATCCCCCAGTTATTAGGTAAGTATATCTATGCGATTATAGAGTCTATCTTATGGTCATAAAAATATCAAAAATGTGTGAACACATGAAGGTTCACCATAGTATCATAAGAAAATCTAAAATTGCTAAAAACATATGGGCACATGAAGGTCCATGTCTGTCAAGTCTTAAGAGTCCTAAATAAAGATATATATATATATAGTTAGGGTGTGTGTTTAATTTGTTTAGAGTCAATAAAAGCCATGAACATTAATTTTGTCTTGGAAATGATGAATAGTTGCTCTGTCGTAATTCCTTTCAAGTACCTAGTTTTCAGCCTTGAATTCTCCCGGGTTTTAGATATAATTGTTTTGACATAAGATTTACTCTGAACCTGAAACTTGTGGGTTGCGAATGCTTGAGCTAAGTCTAGGTAGTTGATAGGTATGATATGATAAAGTTGAGTTGCTATTTATCTTGTTCCTAGCAATACTAGAGTTCTGGAGAATTTATCTTTTGAAAATTGAAAATACATGATAAGTTTCTATATGACGAGAACTTGAATTCCTACCACAGCCATATATACATGTCTTGTAGATTAGGAAAACTTTCACTATCATATTTACTGCTTGTATATGCATTGAGTTTTGTCAAGCTTTGTTGACCCTGAGAGACTTGTCATGCTTTTAAAATCAAGATCACGTACACTCCACTCATATATGCTACTTCTATCCTAGAAGTACGCATCCACATATATGCCATCCAGATCCACCAGAAAAATTCTCTACTCCTACCTTGGGAGCAAGTAACCAAAAATATCTCGGTTCTCCACCTATCCATATATTTCAACACCACAGATGTAACCGCTCTAAAGATTTCCTTGTTATCATCTCTCAAAAGTGTTATTATAGAAAGAGACTTGGGGTTGTGAAATATATATATATATATATATATAATAAAGAGAGTAAAACATGGACAAGTGTCCTAACAAAACAATGGGTACTTAGATGCCCGCCTCTCTCTAAAAAAAGAAAAAAAAAGCAAACAACCCCCAAGTTCTCTCAAAAGTTCCAAGTTCCAAAAGAGAGATGTATATTTATATTTATATTCAAGGAGCATAGTAGAATTAGATTTCCACCATACACCCTCATATATCCACCACACATATATATTCATCCCCATACATCCACCATATATCCCATACACATGCACATCTTGATTTGATTGTATGCCCTGTTTCTCTAGATCCATTGTTTGACTTTACAATATATGCTTTGCAAGTATGTATGCGTTGTTTCTCCCCACCTATGAACTCCACATATTGCTATTAGTTATAGGGTGAGTGAGAGAAGGCATAAACACCATTATTGCCTTGGTGAGGATCTAAAAATACCACATATTGAGAGACTTGAGAGGGTCATACAAAAGAAACTTTGAGTTTTATTTTGAAAACTTTGCAAAACTCTAGGATGAAGGTAACGTGAAGAGCTTGAGACATAGTGCTTGGATTAATCATTCTACTTTTCAATTGCTCAAGACCCAAGTGATGGCTAAAAGCCCCATGGTTAAAGGTAATATGGGTAAGTTTGAAAGTCAGAATAGGTTACTCTAATCTAGAGGAGGATTTTTGTTTGAACGCATGTGTACCTTTAAGGCGTGAAAGCATTGTAGCAACTCCTGATCCATCTTTGAGTTCATCTTTGCTCAGGGACGAGCAAAAGGTAAGCTTGGGGGAGTTATTGACGGTTCTTAAGTATCAATTTTAACCGTCAACTAAGCATTAGAAAGGATATATTTGCAACACATCACCTAGACATAGGGTTTATACTGACAGAATTCCACGAGTTTTGGTGAATGTATGTTTCTGCAGGGGTTACCAGGAAATATGGAGGAAAGGCCCACATGTAAGGATTACATAGAGATAATTATCATTCGTAGGAAAAAGAACAATCCAGAAGGGTCAAGAAGGCGTGGGAAGGAACGAGAGGGCAAGCGGGCCCACAGGCAGGGCGCCCGCCCTACCCTCTAGGGCACCCGCCCTGACCCTGCAACCAATCAGGCTCTGCCTCGCAGATTAGGGTTCCACTGCCTTTGAGGTTAAATCTAACCCCTCCATTAAGGTCGGTTTGATCCGACGGCTGACGTTCATTTGAGGGGGTTATATAAGGAGGACCCCTGCCCCCTGGCTAAAGGCAATCCATTATTCATTTACATATTTTCCAGAGAGGATCCCTTATGGATCTATTCTCTAGGGCTTAGCATTCAAGAGAGACTATCCTTAGTTTCTATGTGAGATTAGAGTTTACTCTTCTAGATTGAGAGAGTTAGAGTGGAGATGTGGGTTGGAGGAAGCCCGACCTGTCGATGTCTCTTCTCCAGTTTGTATCGACGTGATCAAGTCTCCTAACCTGAGGCTTGCTCCTAGGATTTCTTTGGTATTTCGACTTCTAATTCTAGTAAGTTCTCTGTTTTATTATTCTTTGGTCTGTGAGTTTAGTTTGTTCTCTTTGCATTGAGAGTAGGGTAATCGTCTTTAGCGTAAACATGGTGTTTGGGCTAAGATCCTCATAGATATCCCCTGTCTAGTCGGATCTGTGGTAGTACCTCGGAAAGTGACAGCTCCGTAGATACCTTTGGAACCCACAATCCCATTAGAAGGACTGGTAGGGTTTATAGGCCGCGTGGTAAGCATTCTCTGAGGTGTCTCTTATCACGACGGTTCTCCCCAATAGAAAATAACACATATCTTATATAGACTAGAACGAGACTACAGTCACAGTCTTCTCTAATCGCTCATATCAAGATCACCTTGTTTGTAGCCTAAGGGTTAATAGCATAGATTTGGTTAGTCAGATGCACCCTTTCTCCCTGTGGATAAATAAATACGATACTCTGGATAATCTCCCGGGTGAAGTGCATATGGTGGAGATGCTCGCTTGCTAAAGTGCTTGGGTAGCCAAAGGTTCTCCCTTAGCAAAGAGGGATTGGGCTATACCCCGAAGAAAGGCAAAACAGCTTTTGTAACTCCAAAGCCTAGCTTTGTGAGGGACAGTGGCCAGTTTTGCAATAGTTGCAAGCAAGTGGGACATGTTGACCAATATTGCAAACTTAACATGAGACAAACTAAATTCTCTAAAGCTGCATCTATTTGTTTTGATTCTTATTATATGCTTACCAAAAGTGCTCAAGGTATCATGGCTAAGTATGTTGGTACACCCATTGTTGGCCCAAAGAAGAAGGCAATTTGGGTGCTAAAATCCTTGGTTACTAACTTTGGAGGACCCAAACAAGTGTGGGTACCTAAGAAGAACTAATTTGTTTTGTAGCTAAATTATAAAGTCGGAGGAAGGCATTGGGTGCTTGATAGTGGGTGCACTCAACACATGACCGGGGATTCTAGAATGTTCAAATCAATCAACTCCAACAACAATGATGATATTGATAGTATTACTTTTGGTGATAATGGCAAGGGAAAGGTCAAAGGGCTTGGTAAGATTGCAATATCCAATGACTTGAGCATATCAAATGTCTTGCTAGTTGAGAGCTTGAACTTCAATTTGCTATCTGTGGCTCAATTATGTGATCTTGGATTCAAATGCATATTTGGGATAGATGATGTTGAGATCATTAGTGTAGATGGTTCAAACTTGATATTCAAAGGCTTTAGATATGAGAACCTCTATCTAGTTGATTTCAATGCTAGTGAATCACAATTGTCTACTTGCTTGCTCACTAAATCAAGTATGGGTTGGTTATGGCATAGAAGGCTTGGTCATTTTGGAATGAAACAATTGAATAGATTGATTAAGCATGACTTAGTGAGAGGCTTGAAAGATGTTGTTTTTGAGAAGGACAAACTTTGTAGCTCTTGTCAAGCCGGTAAAGAAGTTGGAAACACCCACCCTAACAAAAGCATGATGAGCACTAGTAGAGCTTTTGAATTGTTGCACATAGATTTATTTGGACCAACAACATACACTAGTATTGGTGGAAATAAATATGCATTTGTGATAGTTGAGGATATTACAAGATATACATGGGTATTCTTTCTCAATGATAAGAGTGATACATTTGTCACTTTCAAATCTTTTGTCAAGAGATGTCAAAATGAGTTTGAGACCACCATCAAGAAAGTTAGAAGTGACAATGGTAGTGAATTCAAGAACACTAGAGTTGATGAGCTATGTGATGAACTTGGAATCAAACATCAATTCTCGGCCAAGTACACTCCACAATCAAATGGCCTTGTTGAGAGGAAGAATAGAACATTGATTGATATGGCAAGATCTATGTTTAGTGAGTACAATGTGAGTCATTCATTTTGGGTTGAAGCTATCAATACGGCTTGCTACTCTAGCAACCGATTATATTGTCACCCAATGTTGGAGAAGAAACCTTATGAGCTATTGAATGGAAGAAAGCCAAATATTGCATACTTTAGAGTGTTTGGTTGCAAATACTATATCTTGAAGAAAGGCACTAGATTGAGCAAATTTGAAAAGAAATGTGATGAAGGCTTCTTACTTGGGTACTCCACTACAAGCAAAGCATATAGAGTTTGGAACTTGGCAAATGACACACTTGAAGAAGTTCATGATGTTGAGTTTGATAAAACCAATGGCTCTCAAGAAGAAAATGAGAATCTAGATGATGTGAGAGGCTCTCAATTGGTGGATAGGCCAAAGCAAGTGATTGATATTCAAGATGATAAAAATAAAGTGCTCTCCTCTCCAATGAAGCAAGTTAGTGGTTCTCAAGTGCAAGATCAACAAGTGGCTAGTTCATCTCAACCAAATGATCAAGCAAGTACAAGCAATCAAGCTCCTATCCTCCAACCAACCAATATTGCAAGAGATCACCCAATTGATCAAATAGTTGGTGATATTACAAGTGGTATGAAAACAAGATCAAGATTGGTATCTTTTTGTGAACACTATTCATTTGTATCATCCATAGAGCCAACCAAGATTGAAGAGGCCTTACAAGATGTGGATTGGGTAAATGCTATGCATGAAGAGCTCAACAATTTCACTAGAAATGAAGTTTGGGAATTGATAGAAAGGCCAAAAGACCACAATGTGATTGGAACCAAATGGGTGTTTAGAAACAAGCAAGATCAAGATGGCATTGTAGTGAGAAACAAAGCAAGACTAGTTGCTCAAGGTTACTCTCAAATAGAAGGTCTTGACTTTGGTGAAACTTATGCACCGGTTGCTAGATAGGAGGCAATTAGAATCTTATTAGCCTATGCTTGTGCCCACAATATCAAGCTATATCAAATGGATGTTAAGAGTGCATTTCTGAATGGCTACATCAATGATCTAGTATATGTTGAACAACCTCCCAGTTTTGAAGATGATAAGAAGCCCAACTATGTGTACAAGTTGAAGAAGACATTATATGGCTTGAAAAGCAAGCACCTAGAGCATGGTATGAGAGGTTAAGGGATTTCTTACTCTTAAGGGGTTCAAAATGGGCAAGGTTGATACTACTCTTTTCACTAAGAAGATTGATAATGACTCATTTGTGTTGCAAATATATGTTGATGATATCATTTTTGGGTCAACAAATCAAGCCTATTGTGAACGGAGACGCTACTGTTTACAGCGACCGGAGATGACGTGGCGGGCGCTGGTGGAGACGCCAACGGGCGAATTCAAATGGGGGAGGGTTCGGACGCACGCACAATGGTCCGGACCTCCTATACAGACTGCATCCGGAGTCACGCAGAATTCAGTGGAGAAGGGGCAAAACGGCTAGTTGTTTTGTGGAAGCTATAAATATGTTTTGGCCGGCTCAAGAAGCTCGCTCTTGCACCTTCTATTCACTTGAGACATTTGTGCTTGCTTGAGATAGCCCCTAAATCATTCTCTTCACTCTTGTTGCATACTTGTGAGAGTTTGGGTGATCCAAGTGCTTTGATCATTGCATTGCATCTTAGTGGCACTTGGTCATCGTCATCGCCGCGAAGTTTCTTGTTATTCTTGCTGTTTGCCAACACCTAGACGGCTTGGGCGATTGAGGAAGCTTCGGCGCAATTGGTGATTGTTTGCGGCCGGCTTCGACGATTGTGAGAGGGCTTGTACCCACCTCGGCGGAGCGCCAAAGGGTGACTCTAGTGGATTGCTCGTGTCATTGAGTTACTCTCATTTGGGTGGATTCTTGTGGCGCCCGAGTTAGTGGGCTAGGCTTGTCATTGCCTATTAGCCACCGAATCACCACTTGAGTAGTCGACACAACGGGGACTAGCTTGGTGGCAACCAAGTGAACCTCGGGAGAAAAAAATCGATTGTCATCTTGTCTTCCGGCTACTCTTTGGTATTCATTGTGATTGGTTATCTACATTGACATTTATATATCACAAGGCATTGGTATATCAATCACCTCCTCTCTTGCATTTATATTCATTCATATCTTGTCTAGTTAGCTTGCTAGTTAGCTTCTTTAGTAGTTGTTCTTCCTAGCTTGTGCTAAGTGCTTTAGGTTCTTGCTATTGATTGTTAAGCACTTAGTTAACTAGAATTGTATTGGATAGGTGGCTTTGCACCCCAAGTAGAGCTAGAGCAAAAAACTTCGCTTAAGTGTTATCTAACCTTTTGCTCTAGTGATTTGTAGAATTTTATTAGGCTATTCACCCCCCCCCCTCTAGCCATCTAGGACCTTTCAAGTGGTATCGGAGTCGTGGTCACCGCTATTATCAAGGCTTAACAACCTTTGGTGTTAGTGATGGCTCAAATATCATTCAACCATGTGGGAAGCAAACCACCAATGTTTGATGGCACATCATTTGATTCTTGGAAGAGGAAGATGAAGATGCATCTAGGCTCAATACATGAGAAGGTGTGGAGTGTGACCGAACATGACTTTGTAATTCTTGATGAAGCCGCTCCCACACCTAGAGAGCAAGAGAACCGGCAATGCAACACCATGGCACTCAATGTGATCTACAATGGCATTGACTCCAAGGTGTTTGAACAAATCAAAGATCTTGAGAAGGCAAGTGAAGTATGGAAGAGACTTGAAGACACTTATGAAGGCACTTCAACGGTAAAGAATGCCAAGTTGTATATGCTCAAAGATAAGCTATCTCACTTCAAGGTGAAGGATGATGAGTCTATCCCGGAGATGTTTCATAGGCTCCAAGTGATCAAAGACAAGCTATCTCACTTCAAGATCAAGAATGAAGATTTCTCAAACCGGTTTCTTGGTTGTTTGCCCAAGAAATACAAAACCTTGAGGCAAATAATTAGGAGAGATGGTTTGGACAAGATCACTCCCAATGAAGTACTTGGTGAGATCATGACCGAAGAGCAATACAATGAAGAAAGTGAAGAAGAAGAGGTCAAGGAAGAAAAGAAATAAAAGAAGAGCCTAGCTTTCAAGGCTTCATCATCCAAGAGCAAGGGCAAAGCAAAGAAGCAAGAGTCTAGTGATGATGAAGAAGCAAGTGATGATGATGATGATGAGATGATGGCCCTCTTTGTGTGCAAGTTTGGCAAGTTCATGAAGAAGAAGGGCTATGGTGCTAGAAAGAGAAGAGATAACTTCAAGGGCAAAGAATATGAGAAGAGATGCTACAAGTGCAAGAGCACGGTCACATGATTGCGGATTGTCCCAATCATAGTGATGATGATGAGAAGAAGAAGAGCAAGCATGACAAGAAGGAGAAGAAGCTATCCTTCACCAAGAAGAAGAAGGGTGAATCTTATATGGTGACTTGGGATAGTAGTGACTCTTCCGATGATGACTCTAGTGATGATGAGAGGGAAGAAGTCCAAGAAGAAGGCATTGGCTAATTTTGCTATCAACAACAAGCCATCCATCTTCGACACTCCATCATGCTTCATGGCTAAGCCAACAAAGGTACAATCTCATGATGATAGTGATAGTGATGATGATAGTAGTGATGATGAGGAGGAGTACTCCAAGGAGGAACTAGTTGATATGATGAAGCAAACTTATGATTGCTTTGAGACAAAGAGGAAGGAGTGCAAAGAATTGAACAAGAAGCTTAAGGCTCTTGAACAATCCTTTGATGAGCTCAATGGCTCTCATGAGAGGCTAATGGAAGCCCATGAGAAGCTTGAGAGGACACACCACAAGCTTGAAAAGGCTCACTCCTCTCTCCTTGATCAAAACAAGGATAAGGTTGTTGCATCATGTAGCATTGGAGTCACTTGTGATATACTTGATGAATCATTTTTCACTCCTATCATTGTCACCCCAACCGAAACATAATGTAGCACTTCCACTTGCACATCTACTAGTGATAGCTCAAAGGATGATGCTACACTAGTGATTGAAAATGAAAAATTGAAAAATGATGTTAATGAACTCACTCATGCTTTGGGAAAGGCATATGATGGAGATGCCCGCTTGCTAAAGTGCTTGGGTAGACAAAGATTCTCCCTTTGCAAAGAGGGTTTGGGCTATACCCCCAAGAAGGGCAAGGCGGCCTTTGTAACTCCTAAGCCTAGCTTTGTGAGGAGCAATGGTCACTTTTGCATCAAATGCAAGCAAGTGGGGCATGTTCATCAATATTGCAAACTTAACATGAGCCTAACCAAGTTTGCTAAATCTACCTCTATGCACTTTAATTCTTCTTATATGCTTACAAAAAGTGCTAAAGGTATCATGGCTAAGTATGTTGGTATACCCATTGTTGGCCCAAAGAAGAAGGCAATTTGGGTGCCAAAATCCTTGGTCACTAACTTTGGAGGACCCAAACAAGTATGGGTACCTAAGAGAAACTAATTTGTTTTGTAGGTAAATTACAAAGCCGGAGGAAGGCATTGGGTGCTTGATAGTGGGTGCACTCAACACATGACCGGGGATTCTAGAATGTTCAAATCAATCAACTCCAACACCAATGATGGCATTGATAGTATTACATTTGGTGATAATGGCAAGGGAAAGGTCAAGGGTCTTGGTAAGATTGCAATATCCATTGACTTGAGCATATCAAATGTCTTGCTAGTTGAGAGCTTGAACTTTAATTTGCTATCAGTAGCTCAATTGTGTGATCTTGGATTCAAATGCATATTTAGAGTAGATGATGTAGAGATCATTAGTGTAGATGGTTCAAACTTGATCTTCAAAGTCTTTAGATATGAGAACCTCTACCTAGTTGATTTCAATGCTAGTGAAGCTCAATTGTCAACTTGCTTGCTCACTAAATCAAGTATGGGTTGGTTATGGCATAGAAGGCTTGGTCATGTTGGGATGAAACAATTGAATAGATTAATCAAGCATGACTTAGTAAGAGGCTTGAAAGATGTTGTTTTTGAGAAGGACAAACTTTGTAGCTCTTGTCAAGCCGGCAAACAAGTTGGTAACACCCACCCAAAGAAGAGCATGATGAGCACTAGTAGAGCATTTGAGTTGTTGCACATGGACTTGTTTGGCCCAACAACCTACACTAGTATTGGAGGGAACAAGTATGGATTTGTCATAGTGGATGATCTTACAAGATACACTTGGGTATTCCTTCTCAATGACAAGAGTGATACATTTACCACATTTAAATCCTTTGTCAAGAGATGTCACAATGAGTTTGAAACTACAATCAAGAAAGTGAGAAGTGACAATGGAAGTGAATTCAAGAATACAAGAGTTAAAGAGCTATGTGATGAATTGGGAATCAAACATCAACTCTCGGCCAAGTACACTCCACAATCAAATGGCCTTGTTGAGAGGAAGAATAGAACTTTGATTGACATGGCAAGATCTATGCTTAGTGAGTACAATATGAGTCAATCCTTTTGGGCCAAAGCTATCAACACCGCTTGCTACTCTAGCAACCGGTTATATTGTCACCCATTGATGGAGAAGACACCATATGAGCTATTGAATGGAAGAAAGCCCAACATTGCATACTTTAGAGTCTTTGGGTGCAAATGCTACATCTTGAAGAAAGGCACAAGACTTGGGAAGTTTGACAAGAAATGTGATGAAGGGTTCTTACTTGGTTACAAAACCACAAGCAAAGCCTATAGAGTGTGGAATTCAGCTAGTGGCATACTTGAGGAGGTTCATGATGTTGAATTTGATGAAACCAATGGCTCCCAAGTTGAGAATGATAATCTAGAAGATGTGAGTGGATCTCAATTGGCAAATGCTATGAAGAGCATGGATATTGGTGATATTCGGCCTTGGCAAGTAATTGACATTGAAGATGACAAAGATCAAGTGCTCAACTCACCTATCAAGCAAGCTAGTGGTTCTCAAGCACAAGATCAACAAGTTGCTAGTTCATCTCAACCAAGCTCAAGCAATCAAGTTCCAACTCTCCAACCAAGCAACATTGCAAGAGATCACCCCATTGATCAAATTGTTGGTGATATTACAAGTGGTGTTCAAACAAGATCAAGATTGGCATCCTTTTGTGAGCACTACTCTTTTGTATCATCCATAGAGCCAACAAAGATTAATGAAGCTCTACAAGATGTTGATTGGGTCAATGTTATGCATGAAGAGCTCAACAATTTCACTAGGAACCAAGTTTGGGAACTAGTTGAAAGACCCAAGAACTACAATGTGATTGGCACAAGATGGGTATTCAGGAACAAACAAGACCAAGATGGTATAGTTGTGAGAAAAAAAGCAAGATTGGTAGCTCAAGGATACACTCAAGTTGAGGGTCTTGACTTTGTAGAAACTTATGCACCGGTTGCAAGATTAGAGGCAATTAGAATTCTATTGGCCTATGCATGTGCAAACAACATCAAGCTATACCAAATGGATGTGAAGAGTGCTTTCTTGAATGGCTACATCAATGAGCTAGTATATGTTGAGCAACCTCCCGGATTTGAAGATGACAAGAAGCCCAACCATGTGTTAAGTTGAGGAAGGCTTTATATGGCTTGAAGCAAGCACCTAGAGCATGGTATGAAAGATTGAGAGATTTCCTTCTATCAAAAGGGTTCATCATGGGGAAGGTTGATACTACTCTCTTCACCAAGAATCTTGGCAAGGATCTATTTGTGCTCCAAATCTATGTGGATGACATCATATTCGGTTCAACCAATCAAGAATTTTGTGAAGAATTTGGCAAGATGATGGCAAATGAGTTTGAAATGTCAATGATTGGTGAACTTAGCTACTTCCTTGGTCTTCAAATCAAGCAATTGAAGAATGACACCTTTGTGAGTCAAGGCAAGTACATCAAGGATATGATGAAGAAGTTTGGGTTAGAAGAGTCTAAAGGCATTAGCACTCCACTGGGCACTAATGGACACTTGGATAGTGATGCTAGTGGCAACATGGTGGATCAAAAGTTGTATCTGTCTATGATTGGAAGCTTACTCTATGTGACCGCTTCTAGGCCGGATGTGATGTTTAGTGTATGCATGTGTGCAAGATTCCAAGCCTCTCTAAGAGAAAGTCACTTGAAGGCTACAAAGAGAATATTGAGGTACTTGAAGCCTACACAAGATGTTGGATTGTGGTATCCCAAGGGGTCAAACTTTGAGTTACTTGGATATTCAGACTCCGACTATGCGGGATGCAAGATTGATAGAAAGAGCACATCGGGCACATGTCAAATGCTAGGCATGTCACTTGTATCTTGGTCATCAAAGAAGCAAAATAGTGTTGCACTCTCTACCGCCGAAGCCGAATACATAAGTGCGGGTAGCTGTTGTGCTCAATTGCTTTGGATGAAAGAAACTTTGAATGACTATGGAATCAATTTCAAGCAAGTGTCATTACTATGTGACAATGAAAGTGCGATGAAGCTAACCAACAATCTGGTTCAACATTCAAGAACCAAGCACATTGATGTGAGGCACCACTTCATAAGGGACCATCAACTAAAGGGTGATATCAAGATCACAAGTGTTGGCACCGATGATCAACTTGCTGACATATTCACCAAGCCATTAGATGAGAAGAGGTTTTGCAAGCTAAGGAATGAATTGAACATTCTTGACTTCTCAAATATGTGTTGATGCACCCCCCCATATATGACATGCCTCTCCTTCGAGCTATGCAAGGTACAAGTTGATTGACATGTCATTCATTCTTATTAGGACTTGTTAGTGCATCTAGACATCAATTCATTAGGCTCATTCATGGAAATCAAATGATTTGATGCTCATATGGTAGCACTATTGCTTCTATGCTTGATATGATCTAGTGGTAGCATATGACATATTTGTGGGCTTGCAATCCTAGTGTTTGATCTAGAATATAAACTTCAAATGTTTAGCTCAACATGGGCAAGATAACCATTCTAGGATGTGTGAACAAGCTTGTCCATAGTTTAAACCGAGTTAAATAGCTTGGGGCAAGTACTCTAGATTGAACCACAACTAACACTTCTCTCCAATAATCAAACCTTTGAGCACATCTTTTATGATAATAGATGACAAAGGGGGAGAAGTAGAAAGTAAGTAAAGTGGAGACACAAAGAAAAATTAATTTTGAAAATTTGAAAATGAAAGCACATAAGTAGGGGGAGCAAGCCTATGAATAAAGTTGTTACATATCCTTGTGCATTCATAAGTGCTTGCTTGCATATCTACTTATATTCATGATATGCTTGTGTGGTGAATGCTAGAAACACAATGTCTTGGTGCTTGAAGAACTAGCATGAGTAGGTCTTTATTCTTTTTCATGTGGTATCTAGTTCTCTCAAAGTGTTTCCAAATTGCTTTTCAAGTGGTTTCTAGGCATTCATGGTGCTAAGGATGGTTTATATATTGCACTCCGATTGGTATCACGCTTCAAAGGTCCATCCTACACACCTTAGCATCATTTGGTAGCATTCACTCTCCCACAATTCCTATTCATGCATATGTGATCAAAATGAACCAAACTCATATATCACATATGTAGGGGGAGCTAATACTACCAAAGTGGAATTTTCATTATATATATTCCTTTGTGAAAGGTTGTCATCAATTACCAAAAAGGGGAAGATTGAAAGACCTTGTTTGGTTTTGGTTAATTGATGAAACCTATGGACTAACCCTTGTACTAAGTGTATGATCAAGATAGGGTAGTTCACCTTAACACATGGAGCTAGAAGGATGACAACGGTGCATTGATCAAGTGCTTCATGGACTAAGGAAAAGAAGAAAGAGAAAAACAAAATGGCTCAAGGCAAAGGTATATCCATAGGGCCATTTTCGGTTTAGTGATCAAGACACTATAGAGAGTGTGATCACATTTAGGATAAATAGCCGTACTATCAAGAAGGGAAAATTCGTTTCAATTGCGGTTATCATGTGCCACTAGGTCATTTGCATTGCATATCTAAAATGAACCTAAGTGACACAAACATGAACTAAAATCCAAGATATATATTGTAAAAGGCTAACACAGGTGAACAAGAGATGGATCACAAGGTGTTAGTACATAGAAGCTTGGAGAAGAAGAGGCGGCTCGGTCTAGCACTCAGAAGGACTCCGGACGCAGGGTCCGGACGCAGGCTAAAGGCAGTCCGGACCATTGGTCATGCGACCGGAGGCATACCCTAGCCTCAGCCTCTCTGGATAGAGGATCCGGACATTGTTGTGCGTCCGAACGCAGGACTCTAGTCATGGGTCAGGAGCCATGGAGCTCTCTGTTCTCCTCTGTTGGAAATATCCGGACACGGTTTATGGTCCGGAGAATGGACTTCGGTCAAGAGTCCGGAGACTTGGTGCTCTCTGGACCGTCTCTGAGTTGGGCCCGGACGCAAGAAGAAGCGAGTCCGGACGCTACTGTTTACAGCGACCGGAGACGACGTGGCGGGCGCTGGTGGAGACGCCAACGGGCGAATTCAAATGGGGGAGGGTCCGGACGCACGCACAATGGTCCGGACCTCCTATACAGACTGCGTCCGGAGTCACGCAGAATTCAGTGGAGAAGGGGCAAAACGGCTAGTTATTTTGTGGAAGCTATAAATATGTTTTGTCCGGCTCAAGAAGCTCGCTCTTGCACCTTCTATTCACTTGAGACATTTGTGCTTGCTTGAGATAGCCCCTAAATCATTCTCTTCACTCTTGTTGCATACTTGTGAGAGTTTGGGTGATCCAAGTGCTTTGATCATTGCATTGCATCTTAGTGGCACTTGGTCATCGTCATCGCCGCGAAGTTTCTTGTTATTCTTGCTGTTTGCCAACACCTAGACGGCTTGGGCGATTGAGGAAGCTTCGGCGCAATTGGTGATTGTTTGCGGCCGGCTTCGACGATTGTGAGAGGGCTTGTACCCACCTCGGCGGAGCGCCAAAGGGTGACTCTAGTGGATTGCTCGTGTCATTGAGTTACTCTCATTTGGGTGGATTCTTGTGGCGCCCGAGTTAGTGGGCTAGGCTTGTCATTGCCTATTAGCCACCGAATCACCACTTGAGTAGTCGACACAACGGGGACTAGCTTGGTGGCAACCAAGTGAACCTCGGGAGAAAAAAAATCGATTGTCATCTTGTCTCCCGGCTACTCTTTGGTATTCATTGTGATTGGTTATCTACATTGACATTTATATATCACAAGGCATTGGTATATCAATCACCTCCTCTCTTGCATTTATATTCATTCATATCTTGTCTAGTTAGCTTGCTAGTTAGCTTCTTTAGTAGTTGTTCTTCCTAGCTTGTGCTAAGTGCTTTAGGTTCTTGCTATTGATTGTTAAGCACTTAGTTAACTAGAATTGTATTGGATAGGTGGCTTTGCACCCCAAGTAGAGCTAGAGCAAAAAACTTTGCTTAAGTGTTATCTAACCTTTTGCTCTAGTGATTTGTAGAATTTTATTAGGCTATTCACCCCCCCCCCTCTAGTCATCTAGGACCTTTCAAAGATGCAAAGCCAATTGCTACTCCAATCGGCACAAATTGAAATCTTGATAGTGACACTAGTGGCTATGGTAGATCAAAAGTTATATCGGTCTGATTGGAAGCCTACTCTATGTGACCGCATCAAGGACGGATGTCATGTTTAGTGTATGCATGTGTGCAAGATACCAATCCTCACCTAGAGAGAGTCATCTCACGGCAACTAAAAGAATATTTAGGTATTTTAAGCATACAAAAGATGTTGGACTATGGTATCCCAAGGGGTCAAACTTTGAGTTAATTGGTTATTCGGACTCCGATTATGAGGGATGCAAGATAAATAGAAAGAGCACTAGTGGCACATGTCAATTACTTGGAAGATCACTTGTGTCTTGGTTATTTAAGAAGCAAAATAGTGTGGAACTCTCTACCGCCGAGGCCGAATATGTAAGTGACGGTAGTTGTTGTGCTCAATTACTATGGATGAAATCAACTTTGAAGAACTTTGGCTTCAACTTCAAGAAAGTGCCTTTGCTATGTGACAATGAAAGTGCAATCAAGATGACAAACAACCCGGTTCAACATACAAGGACAAAGCACATTGACATTAGGCACCATTTCATAAGAGATCATCAACAAAAGGGTGACATTTCTATTTAGAGTGTGGGTAACGATGATCAACTTGCCGATATATTCACAAAACCACTTGATGAGAATATATTTTGCAAGCTCAAAAATGAATTGAACATTCTTGATTTCTCAAACATGTGTTGAATGCACCCCATATATATATATATATATATATATATATATATATATATATATATATATATATATTGACATCGTTTTTCAGCATGTGTCAAATGGGTTAAGACTCACTCTAATCGGTAGTCGTGTTCTATCGGTATCGGAAAGTCACCGGTCAAGATTGCCGATGAAAGTAAAACTAGGGCGTCAATGATGAAGCATAGAGTTATTGGCGATAAGGGTTGGTTGATGAAAGAAAAATGCCAATGGGAATGAAGTGTTGCCGATTGGAGGATGTTGCCGATAAGGAAATATTGCCGATGGGCGCAGGATGACGTAGCTGATGTCAGCATATAGTTGTCGATGGCGTCAGGGGAAGGCTGCAGATTGGGAGAAGTCTGCCGATGGAAAGTTTCATTGAAGAGAAGATAGATATGGAAACTGGTGGTTTTACGCCAATATTTTATAAGTTTGAGTCTGATTCTTGCACGAGTCATTTTATTTCCTTAAAAATAGGAGTTTTGTTTAGGTAGGTTTGAGTCATATCTATCTACAACTCCCTTTGCCGGAGTATAAATAGGTACCCAGGGATGCTGTAAACATATATACAATTAATCAAATACATCTATTATTTTCATCTACTTTTTCCAGCAATTCTACTTTTATCGTACTAGCTCTAGTTTATCTACGAGTTCTTACAAGTCTCGATGGGCTGCATCTACAAGATCTCCGTCAACCTTGCGAGTTCCGCGTTTTTGAGCAATTTGAGCCTTGACGTCCGGGCGTATCGTTGTCGTCTCGTTCAATCTTGTTCTAGTTATCGTCCTTGTCGATTAATTGGTCAAATCGACTGACACACCTTTGGATATCGAATTTCGGTATAAGCCCGAGGTGTTCGTGGATCTGACGCTTTTTGTGTCAACACCTCTTTTGGCACACCCGGTGGGACAGATTCAATCTCATGGAGAATACTGGGATCAATCCAATCAATGTCATCGAAGTCTCCGAAGCGAATCTGAAAGATGATCAGAAGCAGGCTATGGAGCAGGCTATGGAAGAGTACAAGCAGTTGTATCTGAAATCCTTCAGCCTAAATAGGAGTGGCGAAGCTATCCAGAAGCAAGATCCGTCGTTGCCACGGCAGATCATTTTCGACGCCAATCCGGGTAAATTACAGGAGATGGTTAATTCTGCACTAAATCAGGCATTAATTACCCACTCCAGTGTGTTGTCCAATACTGTATACAATGCTGTTATGCAATCTTTCAAGGAAGGACAAGCACCCCAGTATGTTGGTCCAGCGTATCATCAATCTGGATCGGCATCTATTGCAAACCCATCGGCGGCTCCAACAGCATCTTCCCAACCTGTGGGCCCATCTGCCGATGAGGTTACGCCGCCAAGATCGAGCCCTGCAAGTGTCACTCGATTGAATACAGATCTGGTGGCATCGGCAATGTCAGAACCCGCAACTAAGAGTCAGCCAACTCTTGCTAACTGGTGGGAATATGGTATACCTCCAAATCCATCTATTGATTCTAATCTGATCCAAAGTAATAATACAGCATGGAAGGGTCCCATGGCATCGGCAATGCCTTCGCAGCCGATGATCCCTATGATGAATTATGCTACATCTTCCCCAACTGTGCAATTGTCGTCGGAAGATCTTCAAGTGGTAATACCCAAAGTGCCTCTTATGCCACCATCGGCAAGTTCTTTACAGATGCAACAAGGCCACACAGCTGCAAGTCAACCCATGGCAGTGGTAAATCTTCAAGCTGGAGTATCCACGCATCAAGGTGGCCAATTTGTTGACTACTCTAGAATGCAAGAGCAACAAGCACCAGCTAGCTATCAACCATCGGCAAATTACATGTCGTTGACTTATAATCCTGGATGGACTAGACCAACACCAATCCAACAACAGGTGGTACAACCTGGGTATCAGTACCTGGAAAACCCTCAGAGTGGGGCATCGGCACATCAACCGATGAATGTAATGCCTCAGTCTTTCCCAATGGGCGTTCAAAGTGGTCCATCGGCAAATCAGCCGATGTACAATATTCAGCGGGCTAATACTGCACCTGCACCAGCTGCTCCGGCCTATCTGCCACAAAAATATGAGGAGGTATATCATCCAGTGCAGCCGATCAACATTCCGCAAGTGCATCGGCAAGATCAAGATGCATACTGGACCGATAAGATTGCCGAAGTGATGAAAGAGCAGTTCAGCATCAAACCTAAGGTTAATACATATTCTTATCGGACGTCGTACCCTCTAGGATATGATTTGATTCCTCTCCCAAATCGGTACAAGGTGCCGGATTTCACAAAGTTTTCTGGCCAAGATGACACATCAACTATGGAGCACATCAACCGCTTCATTATCCAGTGCGGAGAGCCAGCTAGTAGAGATGAATTGAGGGTGAGATTGTTCTCGTCGTCATTATCTGGATCGGCATTCACATGGTTCATTTCACTACCTCCAAATTCTGTAATCACTTGGGCCGATCTGGAGAAGCAGTTTCACAAATACTTCTTCGCTGGCGTACATGAGAAGAAGATTACCGATTTGGTTAAGTTAAGGCAGTGTAATGACGAATCGGTGGAAAGCTTCATCCAGAGGTTGCGAGACGTAAAGAACAAGTGCTACAGCTTGGTGCTTGATGATCGGCAATTGGCAGATTTGGCCTTCGAGGGATTACTGTCGCATATCAAGGATAAATATGCGTCTCAGGAGTTTGAAAGTTTGAGCCATCTCATGCAGAGAATTGCCGATCAGGACATTAAAGCTTTCGAGCCTAGAAAGACTTGGAATAAGGTGTCCTTCGCTGAGCAAGAAGATTCTGAGTCAGATGAGGAGCTAAGTATCGGCGCTGCTGAATGGGTAAAATATAAGAAGCTGGTATCCTGTCCGTTTGGCCAGAAAGAAGCTGAGAGATTCACCTTTGATATCACCAAGGCCGATAGGATGTTTGATCTATTGCTTCAAGAAGGATGGATTAAGCTGCCGCCTAACCAGGTAATTCCATCGGCCGAAGAGCTTAGAAGGATTAGGTATTGCAAGTGGCACAATGCAACTTCGCACAGTACCAATGATTGCAAAGTCTTTAGGCAGCAGTTGCAGTCAGAAATTGAATCTGGGCGAATTAAGTTTGAAAATTCCAAAGCCCAAAAACCGATGAAGATCGACCAGCACCCGTTCCCAAACAACTTGGTGGAAACTAGTGGAAAGACTAAAGTGCTGACGTCAGAAGCTGCCAAGAAAAGCGCATCGATAGATCCAAAACATCAAATAGCTGCGCATGAAGTGAAGGGAAGAGGATTTGCCGATGACAGAAAGGGTAAGAGAGTTGCCAATGAAAGTGGCAATACTAGGAGATCTCAGGGTGTCATAATCACGCATAGACGGCCACGGCAAAATTATCGGCGAACGCAGGAAGAGCAATATCGGCAACAGGAAGAGGGAAAACGCCAGGAGTGGCATCGGCATAAGGATCATTGGAGGTGCCCCTTCTTTGTTCATTGCTGGGAAGAAGGCATCAAGCTGCCAACTGTCGATAATTTCCCGGAATGTAATGGTTACTATCCTGTCGATCGGTTGGAAAAGAAGTCTTGTTTTGACGATCAAACATCAAGCTATGGCAGGCCGATCAGAGAGAAGGGATCAGCACATGATCGGCTGGGGGGCAAACTCAGCGCGCATGACAGGCTTGGAAGGTGTGTTGATCAAGAAGAGCCTGAAGAGATGGCCAATGCAAGAGTGCCCGATGAAGAGATATTATCCAGGGATCCAAACGTAAGGAGTGGTGCAGATACAAGCAATGAAAAGCAGTACCAACCTGTTTGGAAAACCAAGCTTCCTCAATGGTGCCCTAAGGGTCTAACAAAGACTCAGAAAAGAAGGATCCAGCGCGAACGCCAAGAAGACTTGTATCACGATGAAAATCCTTCAAGGGAAAGATCTCCAATTAAGCAGTGGAGGCCAAAACGCAAGGATAGAGATCCATCGGCAGAAATCAACATGGTTGTTGACAGCCAATGACTATGATACTCTTATGAAGGATGAGTTAGAGGATCTAGCAAGTCATCGGTTGAGAGCTCTGATCAGCATAGAAGAAAATAAGAAGAGGGTTGCCAGATGGTATGACAAGAAAGTGAAGGTGAAAGAATTTGCCGATGGTGATCTGGTATGGAAGCTGATTTTACCGATTGGAACTAAGAGTTCAAAATTTGGTAAGTGGTCCCATAATTGGGAGGGTTCGTTTCGGATAAGTCAGTCAGTTCCTGGTAATGCATATCTTTTGGAAACCCTCGAAGGGGTTGCATTTCCCAGAGCGATCAACGGTAAGTATTTGAAGAAGTATTATCCTAGTATTTGGGTAGATGCATGAAACAATACAAATATAAGTGCCGATGGATAAGAGTCATGCAAAACATCGGCAGGAAGCATATTAACATTATATTACAAGCAGAATCAAGTATCAGGTTCACGACTGTCGATACAGCAAAATACAACAAATTACAACAGGGATTGAATAGATGAAATCGCACGCAGGTGAATCTGGTTTGCTTCCTCTATTTCCCTAGCATCATCATCGGTGGAGCCTTCAATTGGCTTGGTCTTCTTCCTCAGCATCAGGGCCTCACGGGCAGCAGTGTCCCTCTCTTGCTGCAGGGCTTTGGTAACATTGGAAAGTTGAAGTTTTTTCTGGTTGACCGAGTTTAAAGCTTCGTCGACTTCTTTCAACTCGGCTAGCAGCTTTTCCTTTTGTGCCGATAGACGAATGACCTCTTGTTCAAGCTCGACACTGGAAGCTTCTAGACGGCCTATGTCCTTGTGCTTCTCGTCTGCAACTTGTTTGAACTTGAGTATTTCCTCTTCGAGTTCCGCCTGGGCAGCTCTATCGGCAATACGGCGTGAAGCCTTTCGGCATTGAAGTTGTCTGCTCTCGAGAAATGCCGCTTGGAAAAGTATCTCCTTAACATCGACAGGCAGCTGACTTTGAATTTCCTTGAAGGTTATCCTTACTGCGTTGGAGTCTTGGACTAGGTCGGATGTGTTTTGTTGCAGTAAAGATAACAATGCCTCAAGTTTGGCCTTCACTTCTGCCGATATAGTGTTTGCTGACTGGGCAGAGTTTTCTTCTTCATCTTCTTCTTCTGGAAGGTTGATAGCGAAAGAGAATAGGCTGTTTGGGGAGTCTTGGACCTGAAAAAGAAGAAGATTAGGGCTTGCCAATCATAAGTTTGTGTTGCAAGTTTTATGAGTCAGCTTACCATTTTAAAACGGATCTCTTGCCTCGGACTCGGAAAGGCAGCTGGTGTGGCATCATCTTGAGGATCGGCAACGGTTGCCGATGAGCTTGCCTCTGTGGGAGGAACAGTTGGTGCTGGTGATGTTGTTGCCGGTGCTGCTTCCGCTGTTGTGGCTAACCCCTGTGGCGGTGGTACTGTCCCTTGGTTGGGAATTTCATCTGGTGCTGATGCTAGTGCCGATGTTGATGTTGTTCCTGCTGTTGCATCTAACTCCTGCGGTGATGGTACTATTCCTTGGTCAGGGATCTCGTCCGATGGTTGATCGGGGATGGGCACCGATGTTGGCTCTGGTGTTGCATTGACAAGAGTTGGCGATGCAATGGGAGTTGGTGATACAGCTGGGGTAGTTCGCCTCAAGCGCTTCTTTTTCTTTGGGGCGGCGCTTGGTGAACTAGCGCGTTTCGACTGAGAAGCTTGGGGAGCATCGGCAGTGTGAGTTGGAGAAGCTTGTATATTTGGAGCAGCTGCCGATGAGCTTGTTGCCTGTAAAGGACATTTGGTGCAAGTTAAATGAAATGAGCATTACCGATGAGGGTCTGTAATTGACCTGAGAGATTATTACTGCGAAAGCTTGCGCCAAGATGGCGGCAGCAGCCGATGGAGTGGCGGTAGTCCTGGTCGGTGTCGTCTTGGGTTTGAGGGTAATCTTGGATGTCGTTTGAGGTGTGAAGGCGGCCAACGAAGGAGCCTTGTTGCCGATTACCGATGTAGGATTCATCGGTCGTAGGTTGAAATACTTACCGCTCTTACTCTTTTGGGGGATTGGGTCATTGACCTATTGACAAGAAAAGTTAGTGCCAATATATCCGGGAGGAAATAACAGCCAATGAATACAGAAAATAAAACTTACTGCGTCATCGGGAATAATGTAGTCATCGTCAATCAGATGTCGATAGTAGTGGGATGATATGGCAAACAGTTGACTTTTCCACTCTTGCCACCAGGACTTATATGATTCAATAATGAAGGATGTTGGTGCCCAAAAGGATAAGTCAATGTTTGATACATCGGCATGAGCAGGAAGAGTGACGATCTTGTTCCAATCCATGGCGCTGGAGATGACTTCTCTTGGCTTTATCACATTGGCATAGCTGAATTTGATCGGTAATTGACCAAATGCTAATTGCCTTGCCACTGCCGATGGATAATAAAACTCATAGGTTGGAGAAGCATTCTTCCCGGTCCCAAAGATGTTAACTGGGATGGCCCGGGGAACAATGGTGGCCTTCATGATCATCTCATTCTGTGGTATGTTCCCATCGGTGAGGTTGAAGGATAGGGGGAATCGGTTGTCCTCATCGACATAAGGCCACCAGAGCTGTTCCGCAGTAGGGATTCCACAGTAAAGCCTCTGAAAGAACATGCCAAATTGACCTACGTTGGCATTGGTTCCTGGTAGCACTATTATGGCCTCCCCGAAATTGAGTGGAGGACAGGTTGCCGATTCATATTCAGCAAATTCATGATCCTCAGGCATATCTCTTGGGAATTGCTGACTAAACAGGTCAAATTGAAGGACCTTGTACATATGTGCATTCAACCACATGTTTACAAACCACCAAGGGCCCCCGAGGTTGCCGATGGGCTCACCTAGCAGAAGTTTTCTGGATACCTGGTGCTGGAGGTGATATACTGAACCAAGGAGGTATCGGCCAAGAGGAAGCCTTGATCCATTAGCCAACGACTCTGCTACAGGAAGGTACATAATGGTGGGTCCAACTGTTCTGCCACAAAAGATAAACTTTTCCAGCCACATGTTTAGGAAGATGGCATGTTCCCGCTGGTCTACCGATCCAGTTTTCTGGTTTTCTTGGATGTATCCAGTCCAACCGCCGATGTTACGCGTGGTTACCCGATGATCGGGCTTCCTACGGAAAAGGCTGGAAGGATCGGCAGAGAAGACGTCGAGGCCGGTAAGCATGTGCACATCGGCAAGTGTGGGTGTGGTTGGTCCGTGTCTGAATAGAAATGTGTTCATTGTATCGGACCAAAAATAAGAAGTCGTCATCATCATGTTTTCATTCTTTGCCATATCGACAATGGAAAGCTTAATGCATTGGTCCAGATTGCGCTCTGCCCAGTGAACTTGCTGTGTTCTAGCCATCCTAAGGTACCAGTTCTTCCACCCCTTGGTGGGTTTGGGCCATGAGCGGAAGGTGTCTGTCCATAACCCTAGATCGAAGCATTCAGATCTAAAGGGGATGCGGTTGGTTTCTGCATTGATAAGATCTGTAGGATCGGTATTCCCCATTGGACCCAGACAGTGGAAGTGCGGCTGGTCGGTAGGGATCACTATCTTATTGCGCATTTCCTAGGTTTCGAAAAATCAAAGAAGGAAAGGGAAAGAGGGTCATAGAAATGATGCAGAAAGGACAAATCGCGGAAGGTGAAGCAAGAAGGGAAGAAATTTACCATGGGAATGTTGAAATTGATCGCCATTGGATCTAGGGGTCCTTGTGGCTTGTGCTCTGCTGTGGTAGGAAATCGCCGGTTGTCGCTGGATGTTCTTCAAAGGCGCCGCCGAGATTAAAGGTGAAAGTGAATGAGCTCAGGGTAGAGAAGGATTCAGGTGGTGGTAATTTTTATAGGCCTGGCCAAGGATATTTTGGAATTTTCTTTTCACTGAGCAGAGGTATGGAAGGGTATGGTAGTGGATTCGCACGCTGATCGAGGAGTTATGATTGGATTTGTGGATGTTCGCACTATAGTTGCGGGGGTTCTGTTGGTAACTTGCGGTTTTTGCGCGCGGTAATCGAAGAGGTTGCGCAAGTATCTTGGAGGGAAAGATTGCAGTAGAGAGAATTTCGGCACGCGAGATATTTCACACTCCGAAATTGGGGGGCATGTGTTGACATCGTTTTTCAGCATGTGTCAAATGGGTTAAGACTCACTCTAATCGGTAGCCGTGTTCTATCGGTATCGGAAAGTCATCGGTCAAGATTGCCAATGAAAGTAAAACTAGGGCGTCAATGATGAAGCATAGAGTTATTGTCGATAAGGGTTGGTTGATGAAAGAAAATTGTCAATGGGAATGAAGTGTTGTCGATTGGAGGATGTTGCTGATAAGGAAATATTGCCGATGGGCGCAGGATAACGTAGCTGATGTCAGCATATAGTTGTCGATGGCGTTAGGGGAAGGCTGCAAATTGGGAGAAGTCTGCCGATGGAAAGTTTCATCGAAGAGAAGATAGATATAAAAACTGGTGGTTTTACGCCAATATTTTATAAGTTTGAGTCTGATTCTTGCACGAGTCATTTTATTTCCTTAAAAATAGGAGTTTTGTTTAGGTAGGTTTGAGTCGTATCTATCTACAACTCCCTTTGCCGGAGTATAAATAGGTACCCAGGGATGCTGTAAACATATATACAATCAATCAAATACATCTATTATTTTCATCTACTTTTTCCAGCAATTCTACTTTTATCGTACTAGCTCTAGTTTATCTACGAGTTCTTACAAGTCTCGACGGGCTGCATCTACAAGATCTCCGTCAACCTTGCGAGTTCCACATTTTTGAGCAATTTGAGCCTTGACGTCCGGGCGTATCGCTGTCGTCTCGTTCAATCTTGTTCTAGTTATCGTCCTTGTCGATTAATTGGTCAAATCGACTGGCACACCTTTGGATATCGAATTTGGGTATAAGCCCGAGGTGTTCGCGGATCTGACGCTTTTTGTGTCAACAATATATATATATATGACATGCCTCTCATTCGACAAAGCTAAGGTATCATTGTTTAACATACCATTCATGCTTTGTTAAGGACTTGTTTAGTGCATATAGACATACAAGTGGCACTTTGGAGCATTCATGATAAATTAAATGAATTTGATGTATATATGGCACCACTATTGTTTCTATGCTTGTTTTGATCTAGTGGTGGCATATGACATGTTTGTGGGCTTGCAATCCTAGTGTTGAATCTAGAAAATTTGCTATAAGTGTTTAATTCAACATAGGCAAGATAACCCTTTCATGAGGTATGAAGAAGCTTGTCTTTGGTTCAAACCAAATTAAATATCTTTGACAAGTGTTCTAAGTTACCAAATTTGTAAAATTTGATCCTAATTCATCCCATCAAAAGAACTAGTACAACTTACTCTCCACAACTTGACCATACCTTTTTAGAAATAGATGACAAAGGGGGAGAGATGAGTCACAAAGATAATGTTGGGAAGAGATATGAGAAAGGAAAGGGATCACACAAACACGGGGAACAAGCTCATAAACAATTTGTTGCGTTTGTTTGTGCATTAACATATGACTTGCTCATTGCATATGTACTTAAATTCCCTATTCATGTTTGTGTGGTGTATGCTAGAATTAGAACTTGTATGGTGAAATAAAGTACTAGCATGCATAGGTGGTAACTAGACATAGTGTTTTATCATGTATTTTCAAGTAAATCAAGAACCATGCCTATAATGTTGATTTCACGGGGTTCTTGAGCTTTGATGAATGTCTAGTTATCAATGGTGCTAAGGATGGTGTAAATTTGTAACTCCGATTGGTATCATGCTTCAAAGGTCTATTCTTTACACATTAGCATCCTTTTGGTAAAATTACTCTCCCACAATTTTTTTATCCATGCATATGTGCAAAGCCTACCAAATCTAAACACTTGGCACATATGTACGGGGAGCTAATTCTACCAAAATTGAATCTGTGATAAATGTCCAAATCTTATTCTTGATCTAAAAGCTTGGACAATTACAAATTCAAAATTTCAATTACAAATTAATCTTTGTGAGGGTTGTCATCAATTACCAAAAAGTGGGAGATTGAAAGCTCCATGTTTGGTTTTGGATAATTATTGACAACCTAGGACTAACCTTTGTACTAAGTTGTTGAATTAGACAAGGTGGTCCGATCCAAGTGATGGAGCTAGATGATGCATCATGGTGGATGGAGATGATCCAAAAGATTAATCATGTGCTCATGCTTGGAATGGAAATAAATATAAAATCTTATGGGCTCAAGGCAAAGGTATAAAATAAGATATTTATTTTACCGGTCAAGACGCAATAGAGTGCATGATCGGATTTAGGATAGATAATTGTACTATAAAGAGGGGAATTCTTTAATTGCAATAGTTATCTAGTGCCACTAAGTGTGAGTCTCATTTGCATATGCATTGCGCTTAGTGATGTGGCGAGATTTTATACCCTGAGATTTATTTGTGATATGCTGACTCAAGTGCCCAATTTATTTTGGAATATCTTGTTGGAGTTAGCACCGAAAAAGGTTGGAAATAAAAATGGTTGCGTGTGTTGTTGCTTCTGCATGCGTGCATGTGTGTGTGTGCTCCTGCATGCATACAAGAAAAATGGAGAGAGTATCCCACGCAGGAGTGGTTGCTGCCTTTTTGCATGCATGCAAGCTTGTTGACTTTGTGTGTGAAAGAGAAATGGGACATGAGTGCATAAGACTTGCAACTTGCATGTGTGGGAACATGGAAGAGGTTTTAGTTGACAAAATGAAAGGAGCCGCACATGGGAAAGGGAGCTGCTGCAGGTCATTCATTTAATTTCTCTCTCCTTGCCGACCGTTCTGTTGCTGTGCTGGTGCTGCCCATTGTTGGTGTTGCCCGTTGCATTTGTGGTCGGCTGGGGTTAAAGGGGTCAGTCCCCACCTTCTCTCATGAGACACACCTCTCTCCCTCTCTGCTCATTCACGCAAGAACACAACACAGAAAGAAAAAGCTCTCAACTCCTCCCCTCTCCCACTCCTTTGATTTGATCCTAAATCAAGTGAGAGGACTTGCTCGTGAGATCCATTTGAGAGCTCCAAGAGGATCCTTTTTCCCTCTCCTCTCGATCTCCATGGTTGGTAATATTTTGTGAGAGGATTTGGGAAACCCTAGTGCATGCATTTGTGATTCAATTTTTGTGGCACTAGGTGGTGATTGCAATTGTGATATTCTTATTACTCGTGGTGATTGTTGTCACCTAGACGGTTGGTGTTGGATTGATTGGTGAGGGGATTTGGTGATTGTGTCCGCCCCCAATCAAGGTGAATTTGTGAGGGGTTGTTGTGGTTCCCCGGCAGAGTGCCTAATTCCAACTCTAGTGGATTGCTCGTGTTATTCAACCTCTTACCATTGGTAGGTTCTTGTGGTGTCCTTGAGCGGCTCGGTGTGTGATACCGATTAACCACCGAACCACGTGGTTTAGAGGGACACAATGGGGATTAGCTTGCCGGCAAGCAAGTGAACCTTGGGAGAAAAATTAAGTCTGTCATCTCTTGTCTCCTGGTGAATTTAATTGATTGATATATATTGTTGAAATTATTTATTTGGTGATTGGCTCTCTACTCTCCAACGTCGATATAAAAATCACCTCTCTTCCTTGCATTTATTTATTCTCATCTTGCTTAGTAGTATTTATAGCTAGTAGAGTAAAAGTTGCTTGTGTAGTTATAATTATCATATCTTCTTGCTCACTAGTGGTAGTCTAGAGATCTAGCAAATTGAGTGCCATAGAGACTATAATTACTAGAATTGCAATAGGTGGCTTGCGTAACAATTAGAGCTAGAGCGAACTGCATTTATCGTCATTTGTTTTACTAACAATTGCTCTAGTGATCTTGAAGTTTTTAAATTAGGTTATTCACCCCCTCTAGCCATTAAGGACCTTTCACAAACACACTGCTACAACCGAAAGCACAAGAATCTTGCTTTGATTAGTTTACTGTTGTACAAAACAATATTAGTATGATACATATTAGTAATGCTCTTGCTTTCTTTTATGTAGCATCCAAGCATCCAGAAACATGGCAAGCTCAAGTGAAGCACCTGATTATGATTCCAAGACTAATCTAGCAAGGAAAGCGAAGTCCAATGATCCAGGCTAGAAATATGCCTACTAGCAAAACCCTGCTAGGAGAGACTGGGTGACATGTACCCTATGTGGAAATGAGAGTTTAGGAGGCATAAAGAGATTGAAGCAACATTTGGTGGTGGATATGGAGATGTTGTCCTTTGTCCAGAAGTTACCACTGAACTGAGGATAGATATGGAAGCTTACTTGATAAAAAAGAGAAGAAGGCCTTTGTTCTTGGATGGTATTGAGGAGGTGGAGGATGGGGAAGATGAAGTTGGGGACGTGGCAGCAACAGATGTACAAGCAGGAGCAAATGGGGGTGCAAAAAACCAAGTTCTAGGACAGCAGCAAAGAGAAGGCATGCTATCTATCAATTCAAGTCTTCAAGACCTAGCAATGGAAATTCAACACCAAAGACACCAAAGACAACAAAGTCTATTGTTGCTATGCTTAGAAGAACACCTGAACATATAGTAGATCAAAGGCGTGCAAAGGACTTTCAACCCACCATTGAGTTCAGCAAAAAGACTAAGGAAGAGAAGCAATATGTGGATTTGCAATGGGCACTATGGTTCATGGAGTGTGGTGTACCCTTTAATACAACAAATTCAAGGCAATTTGAAACTGCCTATGAGGCAACAGCCCAATATGGTTCATGGTACAAGCCTCCAACTAACCAGCAGCTTGGTGAACCTTTGCTTCAAGAATGTGTTAAGGTGACAAGTGCCATGAGGAAGGACCATGAGCAGGTCTAGAAGCAATATGGGATATACACTGATGTCAGATGGGTGGACTGATATGAGAGGGCGCCACTTGATCAATTTTCTAATGAACATCCCCGAGGGAACATACTTTTTGGAGTTAGTTGATGCATCAAGTCAAGTTCATAGTGTAGCAATGTTAGCTGATTTGTTACAGGAGAAGATTGTGGACATTGGAAAGGACAATGTTGTTCAAGTTGTGACTGACAATGGCGCTAACTACAAGGCTGCTGGTAAGATTTTGATGGATAGGATCCCCACACTGTTTTGGAGTCCCTGTGCTGCACATTGCTTGGATTTGATGTTGGAGGAAATTGGAGACTTGAAGACATTTAAAAAACCTATTGCATGTGCTAGGTGTGTCCCCACATTCGTTTACAGGCATGGGATACTTCTTAGTGCAATGAGGGCTCAAACAGGTGGGACTGATCTTGTTAGGGCAGGAAAACTCGATTTGCCACATCATTTCTGACACTGAATAGTTTGTACAAGAACAAGGATGCCTTGAAGAGCTTGTTTGTTAATGAAGCATGGATTGGGAACAACTTGTGTACAACTACAGCAGGCCAACAAGTGCAAGACATTGTGCTATCTACTGAGTTTTGGAACTCAATAGAAGATTTCCTAAGAGCTTCAGGCCCCTCTTAATTGTTTTGAGGGCTGTTGATGGTGATGAGAAGCCTGCAATGCCAGAGGTCACAGCTCTAATGAATCATGCAAAAGAGAGGATAAAGCTCAGCTTCAATATATCAACCAAGCAGGGCCTGCTAAAGCGCATCATGGACATTATTGAGAAGCATTGGGTGAACCAAATGGACCATCCATTGTATGGGGCAGCACTATATTTGAACCTAGGAAAAAAATTTCCTCTTGTAAAAGCTAATGATGATGCCACTGTTGGGCAGCTAAGAGGCTATTTTATTGAAGTTCTTGGAAGAATGATACCAAATGTGGAAACACAAATGAAGATCAATAAGCAGGCCATTGAGTATGAAGAGCAACGTGGAGATGCCTTCTCAAACAAAATGGCAATACACTGTTCTGGACTGATCTGGAGCTTCCCTCGCACCCTAACTTGATTGCTATGTTTGCCATTGCAGTCATTACAGAGGTAGGGAATGGACACAATACACTATTCTGGACTGGTCGGTGGCGCATGGATGTTCAATTCAAAATCTTGCACCAACTGTCTTTGCTCGTGTGTTTCCAAGAATTCGCAAAAGCCGGACTATGGCTGATGCTCTCATTAACGGGGATTGGCCAAGAGACATTCAAGGAGGCCTATCCTGGGCTGGTATTATAGAATACCTACGACTATGGGACTGCTATTCTTCCAAATCTACATATAAAGCTTTTTTCTATGAAGTTGTGACCTTTGAGCCTTAGCGTCGACTATGGAAGAGTTGGGCCCCGACCAAATGCAAAATGTTCTTATGGTTGGCAATCCGTAATAGATGTCGGACAACTGATAGGCTTGCTAAGAGGGGTCTTTCACATCTGGATAAATACCCTAAATACATCTTTTAACAACATGCGTGGTTGCTAGACAAGTATGGTTCAGATTACTCACCCCGCTAAACCTAGCAGATTCTGCCCCCCCCCCCCCGACAAAATGAACTGAGTTTTGATGACTGGTGGCGCAAGACAATGAGCAGAGTTATCAAGGAACACAGAAAAGGAGTGAACTCTTTAATTATTCTAGGGGCTTGGATTATTTGGAAACATAGGAATGCATGTGTTTTTTAGGGGAATTCTCCTTTGTTTAGCTTGATTTGGAGTGAAATTAAGAATGAGCATAGCCTGTGGTGCTTGGCTGGGGCGAAGAAACTACAAGGGCTAGGGCTTGTGCTTGTAGACTAAGGCAAGGTCGAGTCCTGTTTCTTCGCTATGTGTTTGAGTCTTGAGTCTGTGTAATTGCCTCACTCATATTTGGTCCCCATATGAGTGAGGATCCTGTTGGGGACCATCCTATTTTTCATCTCTATAATACAATGAATCGCAACTCTCCTACACTTTCAAAAAAAATGGGAAAGGAAAGCTATGACAAAATGAGTCCTCGTAAGTGTTGTTAATCTCAGCTTGCAAATTTCAGCAACTTAATTGCATTCCAAACTCCTAATATGTGTTGTAAAATCCAGTTGATTGGTGGCGTTCTTATGGTGGCTGAGCCATTGAACTACAAAGACTTGCTAAGCATATAGCTAGTCTCTGTGCTTCATCATTTGGTTGCAAGAGATGTTGGAGTACCTTCAATTTTGTGAGTATCCTTGTGATTAACAATTTCTATTTAGATGCATCCAATCTGATTTTTTTGTTTTGCTTCATATCTGATTTTTTGTTTGTAGATGCATACAAAGAAAAGGAATAGGATGCTTCACAAGAGATTGAATGATATTGTTTTTGTATCATACAATCGGAAGATGAGAACAAGGTTTCAGCTTATACGTGAGAAGGCAGGGAAGAAATATGACCCTTTGGTCATTGAGGAGTTCGACTGGGACAATGAATGTGCCGATTCATTGCATGTGCCCATTCCGGGTGCTCGAGGGTCTGATGCTGTCAATGAGCTCACATGGAATCATGTCGATGAAGCCATCTGTGCATCACAAGCATTGCACGGTCGTAATCTTCGTAGGAGAGCTGTTGCTACTCAACATTATAGTCGTTCAAGAAATGTTCCTATTCCTGCTACTGAAGATGGAGAAGAGGAAGATAAAATTGAAGACCCACATGATGATGCGGAAGTGAGTGAGCGTGAAGAAGATGGCAATGTTCCTGCTCCTGAAGAAGACAAGATTGTTGATCCTGACGAGTTTGATGATGGATTTTGAGTGCTGAAATAGAAATTTGCACTCCTGCTGATGGATAATTTTGTGTCATGCACCCTTGCTGTACTTTTGTGTTGTCCTGCACTCTTGTTGTATGGCTTTGGTGTAGTTGACTTAATTAGTATAGAGTTCAGTACTTCATTCTAAGTTTATGGACTATTTGAGACAGACTATGATGTGATTTGTCATGCTCATGCATGCATTAATGTTCGCTAATTAGTTATCTTGCCTCTTGTGTATTGTTTTCTATTTAATTCTCAGCAACTAATATCCTATTTGATTGCTGAATTCTGAAATTGTAATGCAGTTTCCTTCAAGGGGGTGGATGCTATATGGGAGAAGAGCTTTTGCAAAGGAAAAAAAGAAAGATGAGCTCAAGAATTGACAACAAACAAGGTATGTATGTGCTGCATTAGTATATAAAATTCTACCTTACAACGCCTTACAATGTGCGTATGGCGTCGCCTAGGCGTCCGCCACAAATGCCTAGACGTCGCCTAGGCGTCCGCCACAAATGCCTAGACGTTGTGAAGGGGGTCTGGCGCCATGCCTCGCCGCAGCGCCTAAAAACATTGATAATTATCAAATAAAAATGAAAGTGCTACAATGCCCCTTTTCCAAAAGTTTTTGGAAGTGAACAAGGCTGCGAATCACACTTTGTGAGGAGTGCACGACCCCTACCACGCCACCCCGGCCTGCCGCTGGCCCAGTTTGCACCACCCTCGCCCAGCAGCTCTCATCCCCTCGTTGCACCACACGTCTCCTGCCCCCACCTCCCGACCGTACCATGCCCATAAAGGGTTTCGTTACGCTATACTAAAATAAAACTCGGATGAAACACCTACTCTCAATGTAAATTTTATTTCATAGTTTTATAGACATTAAATTCTATGACTTAGAAAGAGTTAGTAATCGTGGTAAGAGAGTTTTATCCCCATGAAACTTATTTCATCTCTCTTTATTAAAACAATATCATGTCACCTAAAATGCATATGTGACAAACTATTAAATGCAAATGAAACTACCATTAACATTGGCCAAAAAGCATCTGTAAGAGCAGTGCTAAAACAATTTGTAAAGCTAAATATGATAATTATTGGACAAAAAATGACTCCAACAGATATACTATCTAACTTTCTAATTTGGCAAGCGATCTATCTTGTCACTTTCTCTAGGTAAATTAAGCATACGACGCTCGCTGACTCTCTCCTAATCCCAAAATAGCACATGGTTATTGGACACCACCATTCAGTTCTCAGAAATTTTCTATTTTACAAAATATCTAAAAGAGAACATTTAGCTCCCTCATTTTTAGATGAGCGCTCTGCATCACGACTCCTTGCCCACCCGCCATGCATCTCCCACCGCCTCGGCGTGCAGCATTTGGACCTTATATATCATAATTAGTCTAGAAGCTGTATTTTGGGAGTATGGAAATCTATATAAAAATGTCGAACAGGTTTAGTAACAGCGGATGAAACGCACTCGAGTCCCAATTGCCCACTTTGGGAGAGACCATGGTAACACCATTCCACTCTGCCAGTTGAGGCTTTGACAAGCTGAAATGATCAAATCCTTCAGACGAGGAAAACTTCCCAATCTATGAGCTGGCAGGGACAGCAAGCCACATTCTGTAATCGAAGTTCTCTCAACGGCAGGGAGATATAAGAGGTCATCTATAGTTTTAAGCTTCTCGCAGTAGGAAATGGTTTTTTTTAGAGTACACAGTACAACGCAGACACTTAATACTTACGCACACTCACCCCTACGAACATACGCACGCAAACCCTACCCCTATGAGCACCTTCGAAGGACTGAGCCAGCAGAGTTTGAAGTTCACGAAGTCACCACGGGCGCCTCGCTATCGACGGGAACGTCGCCTACCACTTAATGCGTAGCGCCGGAAAATCCTGGAATAAATTCAGAATAAAGTGTCGCACTCAGGATTTAAACTCTGGGTGGGAGCCCCCAAACCAATGGCACTTTCTATTACGCTGTGAACCCCTTGACGCAGTAGGAAATGGTTAGGTGGGCGAGTAAAGGGAACTTTTCCATTCTGCTTTCGGCCCCACCAAGGAAAAGGTAAATGGATATAGGTTCCAAATCTCTAATAATTGTCAAAGAAGAAGAACAAAAGATCATAAGTTCCTGTAGTAATGGAAGATTCCACATTTGCAGTTCGATGGCTTCTAGGAGGCAGTCTGACAAGCGCAAGGTGGTGAGAGAACTACATTCAATCTTGTATCCGATATCCCCGGAGTCTTTCAGATACAACTGCTTTAGGGATGGAGGTATCGTGATTTGATCTTTGAACAATGGGACACCCTCAGTACTTCAAGGAAACGCAAATCATGGTCGTCGCTTAGCAGGCCGAACAGCGCCGGTGGCGGGAATGCGGTCGGCGAGACAGGATGGAGAAGCAGAGCAGAAGAGGGGATAAGATTCAGGGGACTGTGATATGTGTTTCTGGGCCCACAAAGTCAGTGACTTCAAGGGATGAATTTGGTTATGAAAAAATTTTTTTTGTCATTGTCTGCGTGTGTGCAATTTTTTTTGGAGTTTTTAAAATTAAATATATTTCTATACAATATTTTGGCTTTTAGAATATGTATTTGTATACGGCAAATTTAGAGTCTTTTTAAAAAAAACATATAGTATTGCTCAAACTATCTTCTTCTTGTTGTTTTTTCAGTTCTAATAAAAACTCTACCCAAGAGTTGTATGTATTTTTAAACCATGATCTCGCGCATCTATACGTTGTGAAACCAAAGTTTCTTATCTTAATACAAAAATAGCAAAGTCAAATTTTTGCACGGCGAAATCTTAGCCACCAAATTGGTGGCCCTCGTTTTGGTCAGTTTTGCCAATTTTTTGCCACCTAAATGGTCCAAGTCAAATTCTATTTTGTTTTTTGAATTTTCCCACAAACCAAACACACAGAAACTAGGTATGTGATTCTTTCTCCCATTTTCCATACACTTCAGTTTCTCTTCCTTTCTCCTGACTAGTATAATGCCCGTGCTAACGTCACGGTTTTATCTCGAAGATGTTCATGCAAACAACCAATATTTGTTTGCACAGTTAACCATTTATATAATTGTATTTGAGCATTTATACAATCCGGGACACTTTTGCATAAGAATGCATAGTGTTATTTCTCGTGTTAACCATCTAAGTTACATTCTGTCTAAGACCTTAATCATGTCTCAGGGATCTTCAGGGAGGCTCTCAAAACATTCCCCATCCAAATGTCAGCTCAAATTCCATCCTCGGCGAAGTTGATAGCTACACCGGTGAAAAGCTAAAAACAAGTGAGAGATCATTACGCTTGTTCCCAATTTAGAATGCAAAAAGTATCTAAATAGGCAAGATGCATATCTTCAGAGTTTAATTAACCAGCTGTTACAGATAAAGATCTAATGCAATAAATCCAATACTAATTTTCAAAATTCAAGATAACATGACTTAATACAACAAAATAATTCTATAAAGTATTCATTTTTTGATTGAATGTTGGTACTTAGTGTGTATAAATTAAAATAGATATCCTGCATTTCTCACAATTTAAATGAAGGTGACACAAATATAGAATAGTGGCCCCCATAAATTGCCCAAACAGATAACAAAGAAAGGTACAGACATTACCATTCAATAGAGGGGAGCGATGTGATGCCCAAATCAATGGGACCTCCTACAAACTCAACAAGATGACATGATCAGGTCGTTCATATAATTATCCAGAGTATAGAAGCTCATCACTATCCATTGTGACACCAGCTAAACCCAACGTTTTTGCCGTTTTCTCCATCCATCTAAGCAGCAGATTTTGCTTCATCTTCCTTTGTAGTCTTGCAACCGCTGCTAGTGCCAACTGCAAACGACGCAATGAAACCTATATTTCAGTAAGGCTAGTAGCTCATAGCTCAAAACCTAATTAAATTTAAATTCACCTTTGCACACATTCACGTAAAGACCTTAACAAAACAATATTTGTCAGAATGAAAACAATATTACAATTTCCATGGATTGGATACATACCAAAACCTTCATCTCTACAGATATATCCATCTGAATATTCACCAGTCCACATTTTAGAATGGACATGTCTCATCTCCACTGCACCACAATCAACATAGATTAGACAGGAACATCTGGTGGCGAAAGTGGATATGCTCATTTTTTCTGAGTGCTCCCAGACATCTTTATCAAAGGCTGCTCAATGGAGACAAGTGGGTACTCTAGTTCAGAAAGTGGAGGGAAGAAGTCACCAAAATTGTGTTTATATGCTTCATGAATGGAAGTGCTTGACATCTCTGCTACTTACTGAAGGTGCCCAAGTAGAGATCCTTGTTCACTGCAATTCGTCCAATCCGTGCTTGCCATCTTCCATGTTCGTGATGCTTATAACTACAGAGAGTTGAAATAAAGCACGTGTCACACACTTTCGATCCATACATTTGCCTCGTCAATCCAAGTGTATGTGTGTTAAACAAGATTTGTGAACTTAACATCTACACGGTAAAGAAGTGCCACGAAACTGACAGACGAATCATTGTCCGAAGCAAGAATGTACACTGGTCAGCAAGAATATACACTTGAAACAGCTGAAGTAATCATCATCTATTGCCATTCCTTAGCAAAAACCAAAAGAACAAATATGTTGAGAAAACAACTGCATTGTATTTGTATGGTTACAGCAACTAAAATGAACTATACAGTACTTCTTGCTACGTTCCCTGCCAGATACATGCTTTCTGAATTCAGTAACCTTTTTTACTCAAAGCACAGTCAAAGTACAAGTACCGATGAAAACCATAGTACTCGTCAGGAAAAAGAGGAATTGCAAATGTGCAAGTAGTGCACATGTACATTGCAAATAAGCTTTTGTGGTCCATTTCTGGGGTAGTTAACAGGCTTCTCCAACACTAACCAACAAAATTTACCAATTCCAAGGATATTTCGCTAAACTTCACTTTTGACAACAAGAGAAATCACTTTGGACAGTCAATCAGCATACACAATAAATTATGCAACTCATGGGAAGCAATTGACGTCCTATGGTTGCACATGGCACAAACAAAATGAACCAAGGAAAGTTTCTGATTTCTTCTCTTTGCGTACAGAATTCAACAACTATTTTTTCTTCCCAAAAGCACAGTTAGAAATTACCTGAGCAGCGTCGGATCCATACACGGCATGTTGCCGCCGGCCGCTGCCTTCTTGACGCCTCCTTATCGCCCACAAGGACAAACTTCCTCCTTGGTGGCCTTTCCTTCGGATTTGCCATTTAGGAGATCTTCAATCAACGACAGATAGAGAACGGAACCTGCCGTCTTGTCGTCGTCGTCGAGCGCGAGAACCACCAGTGGGATCTGCACCAGAGGCTGCCTACGGGGCCTCCTCTTTCTACAAGGAGGAACTAATTATTATTCTGTCTCGAGCGCCCGGAGCACCGCGCGTCGGTCGCCGGCGTCCGCGTGGAGTCCCGCGACGTGGAGGCAGGCGAGCGCTTAGGCGTCCCGCCACACAGCTTGCCCGCCGGCCTCGGACGCTGCGAGTCGCCCTAGGAAGGCGCGGATGTCAACTCCATAGGCGGCGCAAGGGGCTCCGATGGGATCTTCGAGATCCACTCCCGACTCGCCAGGGCCGCGGCAGCTTGCGGGCGTGGCAGTCCACTCCATGCACGGCCACGGCGGCGGACGGCGAGGCTAAGGGTGCCGACGCCGGTGGCGCACAGCGAAGGCCGCGGCTGTGGGCGGACACGGCAGCCCCGCGTCAGGGAAGGACCGAAGGAGCCAACGCGAAAGGTGGAGCGCCGGCGGCATTCATGAAGCAGTCCGACGTTTTCTCTTTTTTTTCGGGAGGGGAGAAAATTCGACGCCGATAGAAATCGAACCCTGGCCGTGAGCGTCTCGCGGACGTTTGTGCGTGGAGAGGGCGCGGGGTGAGGGAGAGTAACAGCTAATTATTTGGCTAGCTATTATGACGTGGACATGAAAAAAGTAGGAGAGAGAACTGTCACTAGCGACGCGCAAATAGTTAGTCTATTTTAAGTAGTCCAAAAATCTGAGAGATGAACGTGTGGGTCCAATAATATACAATATTATTTGTTTTTGTCTCTCACCTCCACATCAGCTAGCTACGTAGCTAACACCATTACGGACGCCCTTAGTGATTTCTTCAATGTCGATGCTTCGGTTTTCTGAAAGTAAGGCTTTCATGCATCAACTGACTCATGTAAAGGTGGGTGGAAGTTACTGCTCTATCCATTTAACAAGAGAAAGAACGATTTAAGACGTGCAATCACTCTATTCTTCTCTCTTCGATGTATCCCCATTGAAAGCTTCTTTAGTTAGATGTGGAATTTGTATGCTCTTGCTTGATTTTAATTCTGTCAAAACTACTCAGCATTTCTATAGAGAAGTGATGCCTGAATTTGGCATGCATGTTGTATTTTACTAAACCTGAATTTACACTTGGATATGTTGCCCTTGTTGAATGCTTTGAAATATGGGGGACCAGGCACACTAGACCTGGCCAAGTGCAGCTTTGTGCGTAATATATGTGCAGCTCCTAGCTCCCTGCCATGCACATAACTTAAATTCTGAGCAAATAGCAGAACTAGATGTTGTGGTATTATCTTGTAGCTTGCTTTGATTGTCATCATAACGTTTATGCAAGTCCCCTTTAAAGAACCTGTTAAATAGTTGTCCTATCAAGTATACTGTGAGGCTGTGAGGTTGTTGATTGATAAACAAAGTTAAGTAATCATTGGGTTAAACATACACTACCCTCATCTTTTTGAGGTTAATATGTGCCCTGCAGGAAGCAAATAAACTGAGAAAGAAGCCCAAGGAGCCACTGGAGCCCTTCACCAATATGTGCCTTGTTCTCCTTGAATGCACACTCGTTAGGATAGTACATAGACACATGCATGAAGTTTGGATCTTTGCATGTACTACACAATATATATCTACTAAAGTACATTATTGGTATTTTGTCTGTATGATGATGTAAACAAATTGCATAGTACCATGTGCGACGTATATAAGATCGTGGCATTGATTTTTTTTTCCCCATTTCATCATCACAAACACGTCTAGACAATCAACATCTGTGATAACCCCTCATCACAGATGAGTATAGTAAAAACATGGCTGTGATAACCCCTCATCACAGAACCGTCTAGACAAAACATGTACGTGATGACTCCTTGCCATAGACGCATTTTGTCTATACACGTCTGTGATGAGGGGTTATTACAGACGTGTGTCCACACGTTTGTGGTCTGCGGTCATCACAGACGTGATTTGGTTCTCTGACATTGTGAAACATTTTGAGCCAATGTGGTTTCTACAACACCCGGAATTCCAATAATTGGCGAAACTGGAACACTCGTTATTGTTGGTTCATCACTATCAATGGTAGCACTAATTTGGTTGCTTGCTGATTTACTGACTCCACTTTGTCTCTTGTGCTTAGAAGGACCTGGGCAATTATCTGTTGGTACACCAATCAACCTCATCAACTTGTTCTTTTCCTCATCATGACCAAAAGTATTTGCCTCAGTGGGCAAAGAGGTGGTCTCGGGCCTAAATGATTTCTCAAACCATGTAACTGCTTGAAGCAAGCCCATTTTCTCAAGCTGTTTGGAAAGATGATTAAGCAGCAAGCCCATTTTCTCAAGCTGTTTGGAAAGATGATTGAGCCTCTTCTGGATATCAGTCACACTGTTGAAGCTACCTTGAGTGACACTCTGAAAGAAGTCAATGCCTGGTTCCACTGACATCGCATTGCCATCCACTGAAACCTTTGTCTTGTACCATCTGAACTCATCTAGAAGGTCTTCTGGTTCCACTGAAATTGCATTGCCATCTACTAAAACCTTTGTCTCATACCATCTGAACTCATCTAGAAGGTCTTCTGGTTCCACTGACATTGCATTGCCATCTACTGAAACCTTTGTCTCGTACCATCTGATCTCATTGAACTCATCTAGAATGTCTTCTGGTTCCACTAACATCGCATTGCCATCTACTGAATCCTTTGTCTCACACCATCTGAACTCATCTAGAAGGTCTTCTGCATCATATACTGTGTCTTTGAGTCTTGAAAGGAGTTCAGACACATAATAATCATGGATCCTCCACTCAGCTCGATTAATGAGGTTGTACTTTGCTGATAGAGTATCGGTAAGGCATTGAAGGTTACTATGCAACTGATGTAAATCTCCTTGGAGTCTTTCCTTTTGTGTTTGACTAGACTGGGATTTCAGAGATGAAATGGCTGATGTAACCCACTGGAATAAATTTGCGCACTCATTGAGGCCGATGATGACTCCAATGGTGTTCCATATGTTGATTATGTTCATATTGATTCGGCCCTGAAGATTTTTGTGTTGTCTCCTAACCTGAACAAATAGTGGATGTATTGAGCATTAGAGAAGTATAAATGGTCACATTTTAATACAATAATAAGGCATTCAATGTGGCAAGTATTTGTCACATTTTTTTATCCTCGAAAAAAGAAAATGTTGTCCCCAAAAAGCTTATTAGATGAATATTTCCTTGCCAAATAAAGAGACAATAATGAATATAGCAAATGAAGTTTTGACATGAAAGTGCAATAGTTGAATTAGAGAATATACTGATTCCTAAAAAATAGAATACTTGGTTAAGTAGTGTAAGAAAGGTAGGATGCGTATAATGTGGTCGTTGTATTGCAATGGGCCTCATGGGCTGATTATACAGATTACATAGGACTAACACCCCTCATGGGTAGACGATGTGGTACTAATCCTATTACTCTAACATCCCCCCACAGTCGTAGCGGCAGCAACACGAACGGTCAGACTGGAGAACAATGGAGATATATCCCCCCGCAGTTGGAACGCCGTGCGTAAGCTTTGACTGGAGACTCATGCAGATGATAGCCCTTTAATGCCGAAATAGCCGAGGTCGAGGTGGACGTGGTCGAAGCCATGAAGGAGGCGCGGGTCCGAAGTGTCGTCGAAGCGCTCGAGTATAACTCAGCAGCTTCTTGCCGAGGACAGCAGCAGGACGGTTGCGGCAGACGTCGATGGTAGACAGCGCGGTTTTGCGACTTAGGTCACGCTCAGGGGTGGCAACGGCGCAGGTTGCAGCAAAAGTCACGCTCAGAGCAGGGGTGGCGACTTCGTCTTCCTTCAGAGGATCCGCGGCGGTGTCCGCGCGAGAACGGCTGGAGGCGCGGAGGCGGATCGAGCGCCTGCTTGACGAGGACCGGCGGCGAGTGGCGCCACCGCCTAAACAGGCGGCGACACCGGTAAGGGTGGCTTGATCACGAGCGTCATTGCTCCTTCAGGAGTGTCGACGATGAACAACGACGAACGGCAGGGCGACGCAAACCGATCTCTGATCCGGAAAAAACAAAACAACTAAAACAGCAGCAGCAGACGAACCAGGGTACAATCTCGGGTGCCTCCTAGCAATTCCCAGCCCCTCTCCTTCCTTGTCTCTTCCCTGTTGTGGTCAACAGCCACGGGAGAAAGAAAAGAGGAGAGGCAGAGGGAAACCAGAGGGAGGGCGGCGGCGCAGGCGGCGGCGCGGATCCCTGCGCGGAGGCGGCGGCCTCCCAACGGCGACGGATCCCACGCGAAGGCGGCGCGGACCCTTGCGCGGAGGCGGCGGCCGCCCCACGCGGCGGCGGATCCCGCGGATCTCGCGTGGAGAAGGCAGACTCCCTCGGCGGCGCCCTACACCCGAGGTGGCGGCCCCCCACGGCCACGGGCTCCCGCACGGAGGTGACGTCCCCCACGGTTGTGCCCTAAGAAGGCCGATGAGGAAGGCAGCCTGACGACGACGGCGGTAACGATGGCGGCGGCGTGGAGAGGTAGGTCTGCTGCTCCTTGACCACGACGACGCGGCGGATCAGAGGGATCCGCGACACATCCTAGGAGGCGCTGCCCCCGGTGGAGATCGATCTCCCCGGGGGCGGCGCGACGGCGGCGGCAGCAGAAGCCTAGTTAGGTCACAGGATCGTGACCCTCGGATACCATGTAAGAAAGGTAGGATGCGTATAATGTGGTCGTTGTATTGCAATGGGCCTCATGGGCTGATTATACAGATTACATAGGACTAACACCCCTCATGGGTAGACGATGTGGTACTAATCCTATTACTCTAACAAGTAGTGTAATTTCTAAGAGCAACTCCACCTGATTGAGAAAACTCAATGCCTATATGGGATTGAGAAAACAAGATTCTAAACTATATGGGAGGTGTCCTAAAACAGATTGAGAAAACCTTCTCCTTTATAGTTTCAACGGCATAAGGACAACAAATATATGGTGCCATAAATTGCAAGCATTCCACATGTCCAAATTAGGGGGCATAGGTAAGATAAAACTCAAGTTACCTATTATACCGGCCTGGACTAGAGCTCGCACATGCACATGCACGCATGCAGTGTGTGTGTGGGGTGTGTGTCGTTAGACATTTGCAGAGCATTTAGGACTTACATGTGTAGAGCATTTAGGAATTTGAATTATATTTGGGAGTATAGGGTAGAAGTCTATTTATAAATATAAGAGAAGGCATGTTGATGTAACCATGATGACATAAAGACAAGCTCATTGGAGGGAGGTGGCATATAGTCGAGATCCTAGAAGGAGGGACCAATGTTGCTTTGAGGAGGAGCTTCCATAGTCTTGCCTCGAGGATGTAGGCTTTGGTTGAAGTGTTGAACCTCATCAACAAATAGCAAGCCTCTGGTGTTATGTGATACATCTTGCATGTTCATCTTGGTAAATCCAATCAATGCTTCCACGCATGGAAATTAGTGAATAGCTTGTCACTGTGAGGGTTAATTTATAACAACAGGAACAAATAATTGCACTACAACTATAACAAGGATGCTAATTATGATCATAAAAATGAAGCATGACTGGTTATTTTGTTCACACATCCATATTTATTTGGACACATGAAACTAAGTGTGGAGAAGCGCAGTGCACATTGAGAGATCATACCTTCTGAGCCACAATGGGTTTTTTTCCAAAAGAACTACATTTTGGTTCTTCAGCTTTTAGACTTTGAACTATGTCCAGTGAGGTAAGCCTTTTATTCGAGTCAGGTTCTAGGCACTTCAGGGCTATAGAGATGCATTGTTCCACTTGTTGGATATGCATTTCCGGTGACATATGCATGGGTGTTATTTCTAGTCTTTTCCTCCAACATCCAACCACCTAAACATTTGCATAAGTAATTTATGACCAAAAAAAAACATTTCGTAAGGTGGAAAATTGCATTAGGTAATTCTGAATAACCTTACTTCTTCTGTAAAGTGCTTGAGAGATGTTTCAGTTCTCTCGCTGATTTTGTTAGATGTTCCAGTTCTCTCACTGATATTGGGATAGTCTCTCCGACCTGTGATTATCTCTATTATTATGACACCCAAACTGAATATATCTGCCTTAGAAGAGATAACTCCCTTGTCTATGTATTCTTTAGCCATATATCCACTGCAGAAGAGTTTCACATAATCAGTTATATAAAATAGTAAAAAAAATGAATCTCTGGCAAGAAGCATAGCTAGCTTACAACGTTCCTGCAAGCTTTTTCGTGACAGTTTTGGATTTTTGTTCACCCAAAAGCCTTGACAAACCAAAATCCGTAATTTTTGGCATCATCATGGCATCCATCAGTATGTTTTGAGGTTTAAGGTCCAGGTGAACAATATGACATTCATGATGAAGATAATGCAAACCTCTGCAGACTCCCTTAATTATCTCATATCTCATATACCAATCAAGGGCCGAAAAGTCATCTGTAGAAATAGATCAACAAACATAAATCAATGTGCATATATATAGCAGATACTGTTATGGTACCAGAGAACCACTACTTCTGTGTGGATGGGTGATATTTTTATCTTAATTATAATTTATTCTAATCAAGTAAATTTTGCAAAGGAAAGACCTTGGTAAGTTGGTATTGTATTTCAACATACCAGAAACATGCTTGTCAAGGCTTCCCTCACATTGAAATTCAAAGCAGAGCAAACATGCAGGTGTTTGAACCAAAACATGTTCCCCACTAGGTAGCTTCATCACTTCTGACCTAGTTTGGACACAGTAACCTACAAGTTGTACGATATTTTGGTGTTTGACCCCCATAAGACAAATGATCTCATTCTCGAACTGCTTATTATTATTATTATTATTATTGTCCAAGTCCAACAGATGTGCATCAAAAATCTTCTTTACAGCAATAACTTTGCCACTCTGGAGAACTCCCTTCATAGCATGTAGGTGAACTATTCATTATCTGTTATTGTTACCGTCCATTGAAAATTGGAGTGGATGAGGAATGGCCATACCTTGTATACTACTCCATATGCACCCCTGCCAAGTTCTCGTTCAGTGGAAAAATCACATGTGATGACTTTCAAAAATTCCAGTGGCAAGGACATTGGTTCTGCAGTTGGATCCTGCAGCTTTTTCTCCAATACTTCACAGTCAGTAGCCCCACTATCCATTCCTGATTACTCAAGCACTTTTATAGGAAAAACACAATGTGGGTGCCCCAACTTGCGAAACAATCTCTCTCAAAAGCATACAGCTGGACGAGAAACAAGCGCTCTTGTGGGCTAGCAGTTTGATACTAACTGTTCTGAATGAATCAATATAAGAGTATCAAACAACTGAGGGAACAAACAGAGAAATTTTGTAGAGAATAAAAATGGCAACTAATAAATAAATGACATTTTTGTAGTAAAGAAAGTTCAAAAAAATCCTATGTATAAGTGCAACAGTAAAATATAACAAAAGGGTATTCACAGTCACCAGATAGAAAAAAAAGTTTATGCAGTGTCCAGATGTATAATGATTATTGAGAAGAGTTCTAAATTCCCCCGTGGCCCCATAGCACGAAAACAGAGCAAGTGCGCAACCATGAAAAACGCAAGAGAAAGCAACGAGAAATTGCTTGCGAGAGAACAAAAAGGGAAACCAAATTTTAGGAGAGATGGACTGAGCCCTTGTTGACATGTATAGACAAAAAAGAACGAAAACAGAACAGGTCACAGGTAGGATCTGCTTCAACAAAGGGGATTGACAGAAGACAGAAGGGGTTGAATCCATTCCCGTTCTCTGAAAATGCGTTTACTAATGTTTAGGTAACCAGAGCAGTGTGCCTCCGCAATCCAAACTACCCAATCTACAAATCAATAACAACCAGAGCAGTGCAATGGTTAAAGCAGAGAATACTTGGCGAAACAGTTGTCCATGCATGCCCCTTCAACAGAAAACTAGGTAATAAAAACTGTAAAATTTGCATACAAATATAACATGACGGGATGTATGAATGATGGTAATTTGGTTATGTTTATTTGATTACCTTCTTATGTACCTGATGATGTCAACCAAGTGCTGCCTGCAAACTGTGTTGGAGATCCATGAGTAGGAGATCTGATTAAGTATGAATCGCTAGCAGGAGCGAGGGCTCTGTAGTGGTTTGTTGGGAGGGAAAAAATCAGATAACTAGTAAAGACGAAAGGAAAGCAGAGATACACCTTACATCAGAAAACAAAGTAATGAAACTGCTTCTTACATGCATCTGCTTCTTACATAAAGAAAAGCATAAGCGAGAGAAGGAAGAAAGAGATGAGAGAGGGGGCAGCACAGGTTCACCTGTAATAAGTGGCTTGTTGGGAGAAAAAGTCTAGTAATGAGGAAAGTAATAAAGTGAATAGGGCGAACCGAAAGAGTTGCCGGCTTACAGGCTCGATTGTGGTGATGGACATGCTTTTTCTTAGATAATGGTGATTACTCCAATGGACATGCTAAAACGTGTCCTGTGATGGACAAAATTTATAATGAGCCGAAAGAAGAGGAAAAGAGAGGGGACAGCTTAGTGGCTATCAATGTCAATGTGGGGGCTTTATGTAAAGCTTCCTGGAAGTGGCTAAGTCAACTGTTCGGTCTCCCCCGTGTATCCTTTCCATTTCCATAAAATTTAATTTATTTACTTCAGGCTAAAGAAAAAAAAATACTACTACAACCTTGTCCTGATCTGACGTTGCTGCTGTCATCCCATTGTCATTGCCCCCTAGAGATGATGCAGAAGAAGAACCCATTTTTACTCATCAATCAATCGAAGGGGCTAATAAACGAAAGCTGCGCCCGATTCACAAGGAGGAAGAGAAATAAACAAACCTCCAGTCCAACCAAGAGTGACTGAGGTTGACGCCGAATCTGACGACATCGCCGCGGCCGTGGTCTGTCTCTAGTCCAGGGCCGCCGCCTTGGAGGGAGGGAGGTACAGAACCCACGCCGCGTCCATGCCGCAGGGCGCTTCAGGAAAGCACGCCCAGAAACGCATCACCGGCAGGTCGGATGGCGAGGGGTCTCGGAGCAGAACAACTCCCCAGACTGGACCAGACGGATCTACCGCCATAGCAAAACTAGTCCTAAACTACTTCTTTACCGGAACGCGAGATCCGGGGTCCCCGCTCTCTCCGGCGCCGCGGGGGAGGCCGAGGGACCCGGCTAGCTCGGCCGCCGGCCGCCGGCGCCGGAGCGGAATGCCCTGTTTCGCCAGCTTGTTACTGTTGCACAAGAAAATAGACACTTTGTTCTCTAGCTAGAGCTGTCATCTCGGAATCGTTATGATAAAACAGTTAACTTGATGTGCATTAGTTAAAAAAAAAAGTTGATGTGCATTCATGCTTTGAAAGCAGCGGAGTACGAATTTTTCACATTCTCGGAAAAAATTCAATCAAAGTATATTTATTTATTGAGTGAACTTCATTGTTGTTTCGTTGTTTATTTTTTATCACATTTCCTTAACCCTGAATTTTTAGAGCTTCGCAAGGATTCAGGTTCGGTTAACAGTTAGGTAACGTTAACTTCAACTTGATGTGCATTCATGCTTTGAAAGCAACATAGAGTATGAATTTTTCACAAACACGAAAATAATAATAAAAAAGATCTCAATCAAGGCATATAATGTGAGTTTTTCCTACTCCTACGTGTAGTTACTCTCATCTTTAATAAATTATATTAGGTATAAATATGCATACTTATATACTTATTTTAACATACTCTAAAACTTAATGTACAAAAAAATTTCAACCGTGCCCATATTTTTTAATATATTATTAGAATACTATTATTATAATATACTCTCCGTCCAATTGAAAGTGTCGTTTTAGAATTCGAGACTTTCTGTTTGACCATTTGTTTTATTAATGTTTTTAATTATTATTTATTTTATTATGATTTATTTTATAATTAGATATACTTTTATAATAATTTATTTATTTTATTATTTATATAAATTTTGAATAAGACGAACGGTCAACCTAGAAATCTAAAAGTTAAAAATGACATTTTTAATAGGATAGAGGGAGTATAAAATAAGTATGATTATATACTCTATATATACTTACATACTTATGCATACTACCATAAATAGTCTAGTATGATCATATACTTTATGTATATATACTTTGTCGATTCATATATATTATAAATCTAAAGATATACAGGTGGTACTAACTACCCGTGTAAAAGTAAACAATGAAATTCACTAAACAAATAAACGAATGGAGCGTGCAACTCTCATGTTGCAATCGTATAAATATGATTGTAATACAGTGCATTACGTCAAACTATTGACATAAAAAAGAGCATAACCCAGGATAGAATTATGTTTGTGTTCTGTCCCACTTATTTCGCACGGAAAACAGGAGTTGCAAAAAGATACGAATAACACACTAGGTATATGACGAAAGCACAACATATATGAATGGTTCGTCGCAAAAAAAAAACATATATGAATGGTATTTCGTGTCATCTTGCAGCGAAGGGAGAAGTGATATAGGTTTCCTTTGTTCTCGTTGTGTCTTCGAGCTCTGCACTGCACATATTAGCTCCATCTCGACCATCTTTAATTTCTACCTGCTGACATCAACAAGACAACACCACGGTCAGAGAAAAAAAAAGACTATTATTCTGGTATAATAACGGGAAATGTAAGCACACTCATGAACCTAACCCACCGAGTTACCCGAAAAATAATAGTGGGACTGCTATATATGCTTTCAAAAACAATTAGTATTTTTTTATCTCAGAAACAATTAGTAGCTTAAGAGTAACACAGTAACTGGCTAAGACATATATATGATCTAACTCATGAAAACATGACATATATATGGTAAAAACTCAACAGTGTCCTAACATAGTTCTGTAACTGTAACCATAATTTATACTCCAAAACAAGTGGCATACATAGTTACATACCATAGAAAAAGAGTGTGATCGAGCCCACTTTCACAATGCAGGCAATCTACAAAGATGAGCCTCTCCTTAGTGGTTGATCAATGTCCTTCAACTCTGGGCACTTTTCAATAACTACATCTCTTATGTGCGCAATGTCTCCTGGTCCACCAATTGATTTAAGCTTTGGACAACTATGAAACTTCAATGCCTTAAGTGATTTGAGATTACTTCTCCACAGGCGGCCAAGAACAGACACTATGCATTCACAGTCACAAATCTTCAGTGACTCGAGGGAGGTGAGGTTCTCTAGGCAACTGGGAAACCAGGCAGAGAAATCCCCACACATCGATAAAGCGAGATTTTGAAGAGACGAAGGTAACCACATTCCATTTTGCCAGAGGCTTTGACACATTAAAATGCCCAAACGCTTTAGCTGAGGAAAACTTCTCAATCTATTAGCTGGCAGGGACAACAAATCACAGCCTGTCATCCAAATTCCCTCAATGGCTGGGAGATGTAGGAGGTCATCTATAGTTTTAAGCTCCTTGCAGAAGCTAATGTTTAGGTGAGTTAGTAAGGGGAACCTTACCATTCTGCTTCTGGCCTCGCCATCGCCAAGGGAAAGGTCTGGGGATATAGGTTCTGAATCTTTAATGATTGTCAGATAAGAACAACTGCAGATCGTGAGCTCCTGCAGTAACGGAAGATTCCACATTTGCAGTTCGATGGATTCAAGAGGGTAGTCCGACAAATGCAAGATGGTGAGAGAACTACACTCAATGTTGTATGTGAGATTCCCAGAGTTTCCCAGATACAACTTCTTTAGGCACGGGGCAAACAGGTGCCGTGATTTGATCTTTGGACAATGGGACACACTCAGTTCTTCAAGGAAATGCAAATCTCCAAACCTCTCAGCTGGTACTGATTCTAAACTTCCACATCCAAAAACTTTTAGTTTCTTGATGATAGGCACATAAGCTGGTTGTAGAAAATTTTCGAGGCTTGATAATCTTGGGCAACCGCGAATGACTACATCTGTAAGGGACGAGAAAGTAGTATCAATGGTTCTGCTTCTGCCCTCGCCTCTAATGACTGTCAGAGAGGGACAAGAACTGATCTCGAGAACCTGCAGTAACGGAAGATTCCACAATTGCAGTTCGATGTATTCAAGTGGGTAGTCCGACAAATGCAAGATAGTGAGAGAAGTACACTCGATGTTGTATCCGAGATTCCCAGAGTCGTCCAGATACATCTCCTTTAGTGACGGGGCAAACAGGCATTGTGATTTGATCATTGGACAATAGGACACACGCAGAACTTCAAGAAAATGAAAATCTCCAAACCTATCTGTCGGCACTGATTCTAAACTTGGACAATCTGAAATATCCATTTTCCTGATGAAAGGCACATAATAAGCTGGTTGCAGAAATTGTTCAAGGCTTGATAAGTTATGGCAACTGTGAATGACTACATCAGTCAGCTGGGACGACAAGGTGCTATCATTATTGTTGTTACTGCTGTGGATTTGCTCTGAGTTCATAGAAAATGGTATGCTCCTGACACTGGGCCAAACGGAAACCACAAGTGATGTTATATTTGCCATGTTTTGTGCATGAAATCCCCGTGGAGGACATTCGCCATTGTAGTTTTTGAACTTGAATTGCCTTCTCTGCTCTTCGTTATTAGTTGCAACTTCGTGATGAAATTGATATTTCTCTGACTCAAATTTCTGAAGATTGATCATCTTAACAAAACCAGTAGGAATGTCATCAATGCTCCATTTTGTAGCATAAAATATCTGCATGTTATAGAGGCAACATAATTCTGAAGGAAGGCTCTTGCAAAGGCTAGAGTCGACGATTTTAAGGTACCGAAGTAGCTTCATATTGCCAATACTACCTGGTAAGCCCCACTTAGAGATAGAATAACAGGACATGACACGCATGAACAAAAGCTCAGTGCACCATTTCTCCATCACATTATTATCAGTTTTACTCTTTAAAGACAGGTCACAAAGTAGGGTGCGCAGCTTTCTATGCTGTCCCAGGTCAAGCTTCAATAAGTCAGAACACTGAACATCTCCACCTTTGAGCACCAACACATGACGGACATTCTGAGGGATCTTCGGAATATCCTTAATATCTTTTACTATGAAGCACTCATCCTTTGAAACCAGTTGTGCCATGTCATGCATCAAATCATGTATTACATATTTCTCCTGGGACCGTGGATATTTCTGAAAAAAAGACAGATGTGCAAGTTCTTCAAAGTACTGATCACCACTGTGTTGATGTTCTACTAAGCCTTCTGCCACCCAAATTTCAGCTAAGTCTTTCTTCCTGAAATTGTAATATTTTGGGTACACAGCACAGAATGAGAAGCACCTCTTTAAATAGAATGGTAAATACATGTAGCTCAACCGAAGAGCTGGCAAAATGTCAGTATCCTCTTGTCTAAGCTCCCACAGTTGACTGTTGAGAATCCTGTCCCAATGTGCAAGGTCAAGGCTCATTCCTAGCAGCCGTCCAAGGGTTTTTGCAGCTAAAGGAGAGCCTTTCAACTTTGGTAGTATTTTCTCACCAACCTGTTCCAACTCAGGATCATTGTTGGATCTATCAGATCCAAACACACAGAGTTTAAAGAACTCCCGAAAGACATCTTCATTCAAACCCTCTAAGGGAAAGGGATCCATCGTACGCACTATATCAGCAACCTTTGGGGATCTAGTGGTGACAAGCATCATACTTCCCTGAAGTACATTTCTGAAAGGTGCACAGAAGCGCTTCCAATCCAGCTCATTTTTATCCCACATGTCATCAAGGACAATTAAGAATCTTTTAGTGTTCAGACTATTTGCAAGAGCACTCTGAAGAAAATTCAGATTATCATTTTTTGGCACTTTCCTGCAGGATTGTTCTATGGCTTCTTTAGTTAACCTCTTGACATCAAAATCATCGGAGACACAAATCCAAATTATAAGCTGAAAGTGGTGCTTCACTTTTGAATGGTTGCAAATATCTTGAGCCAAGGTGGTTTTTCCAACACCTCCAATTCCAATAATTGGCAAAACTGGAACACTCGTTATTGTTGCTTCATTACTATCAATGGTAGCAGCACAAATTTGGTTGCTGCTTTCTGATGAACAGGTACCATTTCTTGTTCTCTTGCGTCCATAAGGACCTGCAGTTCTATTATCTGTTGGTATACCAAGCATTCTGATCAGCTTCTCCTTTTCCTTATCACGACCAAAAATCATTGTCTCGATGGGGAAAGAGGTGGTCTCAGGCCTGAATGATTTGTCAAACCGCGGAATCGCTTGAAGTAAGCCCATCTTGTCAAGCTGCCCAGAAAGATTATTGAGCCTCTTCTGGATATCAGTCACCTTGTTGAAGCTGCCTTGAGTGACAATGTGAAAGAAGTCAATGACTGGTTCCACTGAGATCGCATTATTGCCCTCTACTGTAACCTTTGCCTCGTACCATCTGAACTCATCTAGAAGATCTTCCGCATCATACACTGCATCTTTGAGTTTTGGAAGGAGGTTAGCTACACAATGATAATGGATCTTCCACTCTGCACGGTCAATAATGTTGTACATTGCTGGTAGAGTATCACTAAGGCATTGAAGATCACTCTGCAACTGCCGTATTACATCTCCTTGAAGTTTTTCCTTCTGCGTTTCTTTGCACTTGGACTTCGGAGATGAAATGGCTGATGTAATCCACTGGAACAAATTGGCGCACTCATTGAGGCTGCTAATGACTCCAATGGCCTTGGGTATGTTGATTATGCTCATATTGACTCGACTCTGAAGATTGGACGCACTCTGTCCTGGACAAACAGTGGATGCATGTATTGAGCATTGGGTTTTTGCTACGGGACAAACATTATCTACTAGGAGGTAATAACAAAAACAAATCATAGCCGTTGTTTTTTTTAGAGATTTACAAAGTAATTAATTAATATAACTAAAATAACAAGGAGAAAGACCCACCGTCTCACAATCATTTGAGGGTACCACAGCAACCCCCTTGAGCATTAGAGAAGTATAAGTACAAGTATATCTTGGTTATATTTTTTAATTAATGTTATAGTAAAATTATTTGTCATGTTTTGTATCCTATAGAAAGAACATGCAGTCCCTAAAAAGCTTATGTAGATGAATATTTCCTCATGAAATCAGGATAATGAATATGAAAAATGAAGTTTGGACATGCTACTGTGCATTGATTAAAAAATAGCGAATACTGGCGAAATAGTTGTGCACCTTTAACAGAAAACAAACTAACAAAGTAGTAACAGCTGTAAAATATATAGCAAACAAATACAGCACGATGGGATGGTATGGCTGGTGTTTGTTGATGTATTGCTTAATTAATTGATTACCTTCTCTGCTGTGTGCCTCGTTTCAATCAAGTGCTGAGACGTACTACTGCGAAGTGCCAACTTAACTGTGCTCGATAAGCAGCAGATCGTCGGTCTGGTTCATGATGACTTGCTTGAAGCGCGTGCACGCTTGCTCACCACCTGTGGCTTGTTAGGAGAAAAATCAGATGACTTGCAAAGACGAAAGGAAAGCGGAGATGCTGAAGCGAGAGAGTTGCTGGCTGCTTACAGGCTCGATCGCAGCTGGGATCATGTATGCATGCTACTTCAATGGTTCCTTCTGCTTCAACACACTTGCTGTGAGCTCCCATGCATCTGCCGCTTACTGGCTATATGTGCGAGAGAGAAGACAAGGAGGGCAGCGGAGCTTACTGGCTGTCTCTGAACTAACTGTCACAAGATTAATTTGGAGGCTTCAATTCATGCATGCATGTAATCTTCCTGGAAGTTAGTTCTGTAGCCTGTAGGCAAACTGTGTGGCGGTCTACCCATATATATATGTATGTATACTTTCCACTCACACAATTTATTTCATTCCAGGCCAGAGAAATTACCACCACCTCTTGCACAGGCAGATTAGATTATCTTAAGTTGGAGTAACAAGCCATGGGCCCCATTGATAGAACACTAGTACGTCAGAGCTGCTGGGCAAGCAAGGGATTGTCCTCTCTCTCTCTCCCCCCCCTTGTATTCAGTCCATGCATTTCAGTTTCTCCGTCCTTTGTCTCTATGTTTTGTCTCCTAGCTCACCAGCCAGCTAGCAAGCTCCAGAGCGTACAGACCGGTCTGGCAGCCGGCACATCGGAATTTCCGGCATACACTCCAGTTTCTCCGTCCTTGCTCTCCTTGTTTTCGTCTCCCGGTTGAACACCAGCTAGCTAGCCCCACCCACCGCCGGCCCGGCACGTCGACAAATTCTGACTAGAAAAGAGGGCCAGCTCAAACGAAGTTGTAACATCTGAAACTGAAACGCAGAGGGCTCCTGCCTCGTGTAATATAACTCCTCTTCACGTTCAAATAAAATCTCCTAAAATAAGATTCTCCTAATATCTCTTCCAGATGTCTCATTTACTGTTTCATCGAGCATTTCATTTCAGACAAAAGTTGCAATGTTAATGTTCCCAGCGCCACTGGGACAGCTATATATGAGGTAGTGCTATCGTGCTGATGCATGCATGATGCACCTCTTATTAGTCCAAGGTAGTATTAGACTTCACTTGACGTCGTCAAGTTCCATGTGTATACAGAAACTTAACCAAAGACCATTTCTAACTTATTCAGAAGCTCTTCAATTCATTCAGCGAGTCAAAACTGAACGATTTTTGCATCCGGATCTGTCATACGCGCAGGGCTTCACCAGCAACCTAGGTACAGAGATGTCAGCCTCCCACGTGGAGGAAGCCATCACATTATAATCCACAAGATATCGAGCCACCATAAATTGATGCAAGGATGGCATTCAGCATATGAAATTGCAATGCTTTCATTCAGTCATTCTCTTGGTCCTGGATGTGCTAAAAAACAGATCAAGTAGGACAGTCCAGGGGACAACACTTGACAGGCTACACGCCTACACCTGGGGCCAGGCCAACGATCAAGCTAAGAAGTTTTAGAACAGACTTCTCCTTATAAAAAAAGGGCTTGGCGGAAGAACTTGAGAAGTTTCCCACAATTAAAGATCCAGATCACGAAATTGCATTTCAATTATTTGCGAAAGGATACCAATTGCTAGAACCCTCTATAAAAGAAAGGAATGCTGTGTATGAATCACTCACCTATTCTTCCGAATTATATGTATCCGCGAGATTAATTTTTGGTTTCGATGTGCAAAAGCAAACCATTTCTATTGGAAACATTCCTATAATGAATTCCTTAGGAACCTTTATAATAAATGGAATATACCGAATTGTGATCAATCAAATATTGCTAAGTCCTGGTATTTACTACCGCTCGGAATTAGAAGTCTGTTCTAAAACTTCTTAGCTTGATCGTTGGCCTGGCCCCAGGTGTAGGCGTGTAGCCTGTCAAGTGTTGTCCCCTGGACTGTCCTAACCAAAAAAACATTTAAGTCCAACTAATTAAGGTCTGACTGATGCAAAAGGTGCTGTCCTACCATAGATCTCACACTAGTTGTTACTATTACTACTACCCAGTTTTTCCCTAGCTTGCCTGGGAACCTTCAACATGAGCACCTTAGGTTTATCATGCACTTGAGCCACCTGCACGTTCCTCACCTGAACACGCCTTCAATGCTGCAACAATTTACAAATTTTGATGAGAATATTGAGTAATCAAAATTTTCCTCAATGAATAATTATTCTTCAACAACAGTAAATTATTATTCACAACATCAGTTAACAGCAACACTTGCACAAACTCATTAAGATAATTGTCCCTACGCTTGGCACCGACAATTTCATAAACAGACAAATCAGGGCTATGGATGAACATGATTACAGATAGGCAGCACCCCATAAGTGTAGAACCTCATCAAAACAACAATTGTTTTTTATTATCTCTATTTGCCACACACGCATACACATAGCATACTTGTTTACTTATTAAACTGAACTTTTCCTCGGAAAAAAAAACTAGTCTGAAACAGTAACCCCAGTGCTCCTTCACTGAAAGTCTGAAACAGAATGGGAAAAAATACAGTTGCATATGAAAGACAGGACCTAAAGGAATGTGGTAGGAGAGGGCAGCATGGTACAAAAAAAATTGTACAAAAACAGAACCTCAGTTTATTTACCACACATATACAAATACAGCATTGGCAATCTGAAACTGAACTGAACCTAACCATCCATTTTTCAATGATGCCAACACAGGCAAGTTCAGGTCAGCATCACAAAACATGCCTCATTCCCAAGTAGAGGACCCTCGACAGTCAAACATAGAACATAGGTTCAGTTAGTCAGAATGAAGGCTTGAATACTGTTCATCCTTCACAAGGAGCAAGACAGACCATGATTTACCATCAGCACATACAACTTTTTTCCATTCAGACAGGAACTCCAGTACTAAACCATAGTACCATACCGATAACTGATGAAACTTTCAGGGAAGTGAAACAAACAAATAGCAACAGATTTGTACCTGGTTCTATGATAAGTAGAGCTTCACCAACACACTGTGGCACATACCAAAGATAATAACTTAACTACTACAGATTTACTACTAACAAAGATGAGAACTGATGTGCACTGCTTTCATGATGTCGGTTAGTTTTTGGGCATGTGTTTACTTACACACAAGCAGAATTATGTCAAATGATCTTGCCCCCACTACATTGTGTTCCAAGATTCATGCATAATAAGGAGACTGACCTTGGATTTGTATCAAGTTGCCAACAAAAGAAAAATATCACAGCAATAAACTAGCAAGTTTCTGGTTACAATACAATAATCCACATGATGTTGAACCACAATGAATTTATGTAGGAATGATTTTGATATGCAGGCATGCAGCATATTCAACTGCAATGCTTTGAATTAATAATTTGCAACCTTTTGGGCCTAGATATTTTTAAATGAGAGAATGATAAGCGCATTTCAGGATTTTGTCACAAGCAGGAGTTCACAGCTTGCATACAGGTCCGACACATTGAAGCCAATTAATTATGAAGCTAAAAAGTTTAAGAGAAACAACTTCTTAAAAACCACAATCTTGAAGAGCAAGGAATTAAGGCTAACACCAATCTCATTGATGCACAAAGTGCTACCCAACCATAGATCTCATTGCTGCACCTTAATTTATCATGCGCTTGACATGTGCAAGTGCCTTTCAATGTTGCAGCAATAAAAAAAAATAACATGAGCTGATTGAGGAATAAAACTTTCCCTAGATAAAACTTATTCCCCGCCAACCAAACATCAATAATTCACTATTTGTTGCAAGAACAGTTAACATCAACACATGCATGATCTCAATAAGATAACTGTCCCTAATTTTAGCACTGATATCTCGATCAATTAACAGATGAGTGCTACGGAAAAAAACAGGATTAATGATGGTCATAGGTATGAGGCATCTGAAGTGTAGAAGTTCATCCAAGTAATAACTTTTTATTATAGCTCCTGATGCATAAATTATTTCTTGTTCTGAACATTGTGAAACAAAAAAAAAAATAGCAGAGTTGTACCTGGAGTGTAGAAGCTCATGTACGGAAACATGGTGTGAGCTGTGCCCTCATATACCTTCTTCACCTTGTAGGTCTTCAGATCAATTGTATAGACCTTATCGTTTATCCCCGTGAAAATGATGATACCGACACCAGAGCCAATCATACCAAGTTCGGTTACATCAACATCTACAGGGAACACCGTGTTAAGATCAATGATGACTCTTTTTTCCCATATAGCATCTACTTCATGAGTATCCTTCCTTGACCACATGTAGAGTTTGGAGTCATCTATGATGACGAGTCCCAGTCCACCATCCTCTGTGATTGTAAACCTAGACCGCATCAGAGACATCACCGATAGAGATGATGGTAGTTGAATCATCGACATTTGACGCAATTCAAAATTGTACTTGAGAGTTGTGTTTCTCGTCTGATTATAATAACCAAAGTAGAGAGCATTCCCCACAAGCGCCTTGCCCATCCCGGATGTAAATATGTAATCTTGACCAATGGCTGGTTCACTCCAGGCACCAGCATCGGATGAGTAGGTGTAGACGACGACACTGTCATATTTGTTGATGCACGCAAAAACGACGAGGAAGGGTCCTTGGTGGCAATCAAGGTGGTCGCAGCCGCCGGTAGAGCAGAGAATTGCAGCGGTCCAGCCGGACATGTACAACGATTTCTCCGGAAAGGGAAGGCTCCCGTACCTCATTCGTGATAGGGTCCCAAACCGTGAACGTGCGGACGCTGCAGCTGACTTTCGCACAGAGGACACGGCCGTGGCGCGCATCCAGCACGCGCGTGTCGCGGAAATCGGTGCGCGGGGTGCCGAGGGTGGTCGTAGGAATGAATTGGGCCGTGTCGATTGGGTCGTAGATGTTGCATAGCATCCCCAGCATCGGGGGGCAGCGGTGAAACTCGCGGAAGCGGCGGCGGAAGCCGGGGTCGTAGATGAGGCGGCACCAGCGCCTGGAGACGAGCGCGGCGCGGACGAGATCCGCGGGCTCGTGCGGCGGCAAGCGGCGGAGCACCTCCTCCAGGAGCTCATCCGGAAGCGGCCGCGGCATGTCGCTTTTGCTCGGCCGGGCTCCTGCCGGCGGGCGGTGGGGCTAGGGTTTTGCTGCTGGATTGTGGGATGGGGAATGAAATCGAATCGCAGACAGAGAGGAACAGCGTAGCGTAGGACACTTGACCGTCTTCCAGATGGGGCCCCCGCCTCAGAATGTAGATGGGCTCCGTCTGATGGCGTTGTAGGCCCATCTCCAAACTGAATAGGAATCATCGGCCCAACTGGCTCGGCTACTGTACCTGCTTTGCTCTAAGCAAGATTCGTGGTTGGAAAAAGTCTACTTTTAGTCCTCCAACTTTCGTAAAAGTTCACTTTTCGTCCCTCAACTCCAAAACCGGATAAAACAGGTCCCTCAACTTTTGAAACAGCGCAGATTTCGTCCCTCGGCTGTTTTTTGTCCGGCGGATTTGCTACAGTAATCGTGGTTTCATTTTTTCCCTTTTCTTATTTATTTGGTCTAAATCTTTAAAAAATTATAGTAAATCACAAAAAATTTATAAAATAGAAAATCCAATTTTGTTGGACTCCATATTAGTAGAGCTACACAGTGAATATATAATATGATATGCTTTAAATATAAAACTAATAGTATGCTTTAAATATAAAAATAATAGTATGCTTTAAATATAAAAATAGTACTATACTAAAGCATATCATATTATATATTCACTGTGTAGCTCTACTAATGTGGAATGCAACAAAATTTGATTTTCTATTTTATGAATTTTCTGTGATTTACTATGATTTTCCAAAGATTCAGCCGAAATAAATAAGAAAAGGGAAAAAACGAAACCACAGTTGCTGTAGCAAACCCGCGATTACTGTAGCAAATCCGCCTTACAAAACAGCCTAGGGACGAAATCTGCGCCGTTTCAAAAGTTGAGGGACTTGTTTTATCCGGTTTTGAAGTTGAGGGACCAAAAGTGAACTTTCACAAAAGTTGGAGGACCAAAAGTAGACTTTTTCTTCATGGTTCCGTAGGGTATATGGGCTGGGATAGTTGCAGACAGCCACACCTGACACCTTTTGCAGGACAAAAAAAAACTGAACCAAAGATGGGACCATTTTCCAGTTGCTCTAGAATTTATCTACAGCACACTGAATGTGAGCAAAAGTTGAGATGGGATCACAGCACACATTTGAATATTTGATTCCCATCCCTACAGATAATGAAAAGGGGAGCTGTACGGTGTTTCTGGATCTCATAGTGTTCAGACTGTTCACTATGATATTTATCTTTGTTAAATCCTTCTCTCCTCTCCAAGGTATTAGACTTCTGAATGTTCCATCTGTGCATCCAGAAACTGAACCAGAGATCCATGTTATTTGTTATACTGCATGCATACTGGATCGTTACTGAAACTCAACATACATAACCGTAGGCCCCAAACTTTGTGTCACTGAAACTGAAACTTGCATAGAGGCATTCTTCAGTTATGGGAATGCGAACAAGTTCAGTTATGGGAAACTGAAACCGTGTTGTTAACATGTTAATGCTGCTCTCCCAAGGTATTAGACTTCTGAATGGACGCCATCAAGTTCCATGTGTAGAGAAACTGAACTAGACATACCATTTTACTCATTCAGAAGCACATCAATTCATTCAGCAAGTCAAAACGGAAGCCTGATCGACAGAACATTGTTCATGCTTAGTGACCCCCATTCTGACGGGCAAGACTACGAACCACGACTCACCAGCAGCACCCTGCTGCAACCTTGTTCCATCCATTATATTCAGACAGGAAATTGACTAATAATGGATCGTTTAGGAAACTGAGGGAACACAAGCAAAGACTGAATGAACCTTGCATCCGGTTCTGTCATAAGCAGAGTTTCACCAACATGCTGCAGGTACAGAGATGTCAGCTTCCAGCGTGGAGGAAGTCATCAGAATGCATAGCTTGATGCATCATCCCAGCAATAGGCTAGCCAATTTCTGGTTATATTTATATCCAAACAATTATAAAGCCACTAGATGTTAAGCAAAAATAAATTTATGTAGGGATGACATTCAGCATATGGAATTCCAATGCTTTCATTTAGTAACAAACAGGAATACTGAAGGACATCACAGATCAAGTAGGGCAGTCCAGGGGACAACACTTGACAGGTTACATTGAAGCTCCATATGACCTGGGGCCAGCGATCAAGCTAAGAAGTTTCAGAACAAACTCCTGCTTAAAAAACAAAAATCTTGAAGGCCAACTAGTTATTATGGTCTGACTGATGCAAAAGGTGCTGTCCTACCAGAGATCTCATACTAGTATTTACCATTAATACTACCCAGTTTTCCCTTGCCAGAGAAGCTCCGACATGAGCACCTTAGGTTTATCATGCACTTAACCACCTGCACATGGTTCCTCACCTGAAAAGGCTGCCTCTAATGCTGCAACAAGTTACAGATTTTGATGAGAATATCATCAGCTAATTGAGTAATCAATTTTTTGCTCAATGAACAAGTATTCCTCACCAACAAAACAATAGTAAATTATTATTCACAACAACATAAGTTAACAGCAACACTTGCACAAACTCATTAAGATGAATTGTCCCTAAGCTCAGCACCGACAGTTACCAAGTTGAGAACTAGAGCCAGGTCAAAACTAATTTACTGTTACTCTTTGCCAATGTCAGTAGTATTTTCCCGTTTGACTGTTTACTTGTGAACATATAAGATATCTTGATTTTAGATGTTTTACCAGGCTGACCACAGCAATATAGAAGGGCCTTTGCAACGGCGCGCCCTTAGCTCTCTGTTGGGTTCGGACACCTATTAATTTTGTGGCCTTGTGCTGATATGGCTTTGTGTGACAGTTTTTAGCCTTAGTGCCACCTTGTACATAAACCCTCTTTCTGCTTAATTGATTGGCACAGCTCCTGCTTTACTTTTTTTAGAAAAAAAAACCAGATTGGCCACAGATTGTATTCACATTCAGACAGGAAATATAAGAGAGTGAAGAGCGTTGGTCTCTTTCAGGTGGGCCCCAATCCGGACCGAGATACGCCATGATGGGTGGAGTAGGCACATCTTCGAATCGCGATTCAGCCCAACTCACTCAGCACTGCAGTGTACACTTGAGGCAGTGAACCAGTGGCAGCCTCATCTTCTTCAGGCCAAACCGAAACTGAGCCAAAGACCCATTTTTCATTTCTTCATTCAAGGAGCTCTTGATCTTCAATTTGTTCGTGACATACACGCTCACAGGCACGGCTTTGCTGAAACTGAACTGAACCATACCTGATGCTAGATTACTGAAACCAAATCGTGGAGGCTTCGGTTGGGGAGCAGCAAACACAGAGGCATAGAGCAATACTTCTGCTCTGGCTTGCTCTGTGTTCTAACTTTGGGGACTTGTTCCATTCACTGGAACTGAACCTCGGATTCGTTTCATTCCCAGGAGAATGGTACAGGAAATAAAATGCACATTTCTGGATTCCAACACAAACAGGAACACGTACTAGAGCACATCACAGATCTAGAAGGGCAATGCAGGGGGCAGCACTTAACAGCTTACAAACAAGCTCAATAGAACTGGATCCTATGATCAAGCTAAAAAGTTTTAAGAACTCTGCCTTAAAAAGTAAAACACAAACCAACAAATTTAATGTCTCGCTGTTGCAAAAGGAGTCGTCCTACAATAGACTATAGATCTCCTGCTTGTTATTTACCATTACTACTACCCAGTTTGGTTGTCATGCACTAGATCCAGCTTCACTTGGTTCCTCCTCACCTAAACAGGCTGCCTCCAATGCTGCAACAATTTACAAATTTTGAGAATATCATCAGCTGATTGAGTAATCAAATCCGCCCTCGATGAACAGTTATTCCTCGCCAACCAAACAACAGTAATTTATTATTCAATAGTCCCACTTGCACAAACTGATTAAGATAACTATGTCCAAAAATTTAGCAACCGATGTTCATTATCCATTGACAGATGACGGCAATGGCCTATGGATAAATAGGATTAAAGATAGGGAGGAAGCATCTGAAGTGTAGACGCTTGTCAAAGTAAATACGTTTTATTGTCTCTCCTGCTGCATACCTTCTAGCTAATTAAGGCTAAGTTGTCGTGCTTACCATGAGAGCACAATGAAGATAAGTACAACAATAAATTCCTATAGGCATACCTAGTCAGTTTCAGAGATTGTCGATAATGAAAATATTTAGGTAGGATCGACCCAGGTCGATATAAGATTGTGATATTGCAATTTCATAAATCCAATACTGTTGAGCTCTATTGCGCCATGCTAGTAACTAACGTGATTGAGATATTGCACTTCCATAGTTAAGTTATTCCAGGAGCCTATCACCATGTTAGTAGCTAAATTATTTCTCGTTCTGAACATTATGAGACCCAAAAAAACACAGTTGTACCTGGAGTGTAGAAGCTCATATACGGAAAGATGGTGTGAGCTCTGTCCCCGTATACCTTCCTCACCTTGTAGGTCTTCAGATCAATTGTATAGGCCTCATCGCCGGTCCTCATGAAAATGATACCAGCACCATAGCCAATCACACCAAGTTTGGTTACATCAACAGGGAACGCTGTGTTAAGATCAATAATGACTCTTCTTTCCCATATAGCATCTACTTCATGAACATCCTTCCTTGACCACATGTAGAGTTTGGAGACATCTATGCTGATGAGCCCCCAGTCCACCATCCTCTTTGGTTGTAAGCCAAGTATCCAGCAGAGACAGCGTCAATAGAGATGATGGTAGTTGAATCATCGACATTTGACGCGATTCAAAATTGTACTTGAGAGTTGTGTTTCTCGTCCGATCATAATAACCAAAGTGGAGAGCGTTCCCCACAAGCGCAGTGCCCATCCAGAGTGTAGCATATAAGATATCTTGATTTTAGATGTTTTACCAGGCTGACCACAGCAATATAGAAGGGCCTTTGCAACGGCGCGCCCTTAGCTCTCTGTTGGGTTTGGACACCTATAAATTTTGTGGCCTTGTGCTAATATGGCTTTGTGTGACAGTTTTTAGCCTTAGAGCCACCTTGTAAATAACCCCTCTTGAAAGGCAGAGCTACATTTTTTTAGAAAAAAAAAATTGGCCACAGATTGTATTCACATTCAGACAGGAAATATAAGAGAGTGAAGAGCGTTGGTCTCTTTCAGGTGGGCCCCAATCCTGACAGAGATACGCCATGATGGGTGGAGTAGGCACATCTTCGAATCACGATTCAGCCCAACTCACTCAGCACTGCAGTGTACACTTGAGGCAGTGAACGAGTGGCAGCCTCATCTTCTTCAGGCCAAACCAAAACTGAGCCAAAGATCCATTTTTCATTTCTTCATTCAAGGAGCTCTTGATCTTCAATTTGTTCGCGACATACACGCTCACAGGCACGGCTTTACTGAAACTGAACTGAACCATACCTAGCCCCTGATGCTAGATTACTGAAACTGAATCATCGAGGCTTCGGTTGGGGAGCAGCAAACACAGAGGCACACAGCAATACTTCTGCTCTGGCTTGCTCTGTGTTCTGACTTTGGGGACTTGTTCCATTCACTGGAACTGAACCTCGGATTCATTTTATTCCCAGGAGAATGGTACAGGAAATGGAATGCACATTTCTGGATTGCAACACAAACAGGAACACGTACTAGAGCACATCACAGATCTAGTAGGACAATGCAGGGAGCAGCACTCAACAGCTTACAAACAAGCTGAATAGAACTGGATCCTATGATCAAACTAAAAAGTTTTAAAAACTCTGCCTTAAAAAGTAAAACCACAAACCAACAAACTAATGTCTCACTGTTGCAGAAGGAGCCGTCCTTTAATAGACTATAGATCTCATGCACAAACTGATTAAGATAACTATGTCCTAAAATTTAGCACCTGGTGTTCACTATCCATTACAGATGACGGCAATGGCCTATGGATAAACAGGATTAAAGATAGGGAGGAAGCATCTGAAGTGTAGAAGCTCGTCAAAGTAAATACGTTTTTATTGTCTCTCATGCTGCATACCTTCTGGCTAATTAAGGCTAAGTTGTCATGCTTACCATGAGAGCACAATGAAGATAAGTAGAACAATTAATTCCTATAGGCATACCTAATCAGTTTCATAGATTGTCGACCATGAAAAGATTTAGGTAGGATCGACCCAGGTCGATATAAGATTGTGATATTACAATTTCATAAATCCAATACTGTTGAGCTCTATCAGGCCATGCTAGTAAGTAACATAATTGAGATATTGCACTTCCATAGTTAAGTTATTCAGGAGCCTATAGCTAAATTATTTCTCGTTCTGAACATTGTGAAACAAAAAAAAAGTAGAGTTGTACCTGGAGTGTAGAAGCTCATGTACGGAAAGATAGTGTGAGCTGTGCCCTCATATACCTTCTTCACCTTGTAGGTCTTTAGATCAGTTGTATAGACCTCATCGTACGTCCCAATGAAAATGATACTGACACCAGAGCCAATCACACCAAGTTTGGTTACATCGACATCAACAGTGAACACTGTGTTAAGATCAATGATGACTCTTCTTTCCCATATAGAATCTACTTCATGAGTATCCTTCCTTGACCACAAGTAGAGTTTGAAGTCATCTATGCTGACGAGCCCCAGTCCACCATCCTCTGTGGTTGTAAGCCTAGAGTGCAGCAGAGACACCATCGATAGAGATGATGGTAGTTGGGTCATCGACATTTGACGCGATTCAAAATTGTACTTGAGAGATGTGTTTCCCATCGGATCATAATAGCCAAAGTAGAGAGCGTTCCCCACAAGCACACTGCCCATCGAGGATGTAAAGATGCGATTTAGACCAATGGCTGGTTCACTCCAGGCAGCAGCATCGGATGAGTAGGTGCAGATGACGGCATTGTGATATTTGTTGATGGACACAAAAACAACGAGGAAGGGTTGATGGTGGCAATCAAGGTGGTCGCAGGGGCCGGCAGCGGAGCAGAGAATTGCAGCGGTCCAGGAGTAAAACCACTTATCCGGAAAGGGAAGCTCCCGCCTTTCGCAAAGAGCACACGACCGTGGCGCGCATCGAGCACGCTCATGTCGTGGAAATCGGTGCGCGGGGTGCCGAGGGTGGTCGTGGGAATGAATCGTGCCGTGTCGATTCGATCGTAGATGTTGCATAGCATCCCCAGCATCGCGGGCCTGCGGTGAAGCTCGCGGAAGCGGCGGCGGAAGCCGGGGTCGGAGATGAGGCGGCGCCAGCGTCTGGAGACGAGCGCGGCACGGACGAGCTCCGCGGGCTCGTGCGGCGGCAAGCGGAGAAGCACCTCCTCCAGGAGCTCGTCCGGCAGCTGCCGCGGCATGGCGCTTTTGCTCGGCCGGGCTCCGAGCTTGGCGGCGCCGGCGGACGGCGGCGCTAGGGGTTTTGCTGCTCGATGGGGATTGAGGAATGAAATCTCAGAAACAGAGGGGAGGAAGAGCGTTGGACACTTACGTACATCTACTCTTCTAGATGGGCCACACATGCGGATGTAGATGGGCTGCATCTGATGGCGTTGTAGGCCCATCTCTGTCTGAATAGCGATCATCGGCCCATCTCGCTCTGCTTTGCTCCATCTCCAAACAGTTGACTGTAATAGCTCCTGTGTGCTCTAAACAAAATTCGTGTAGAAATTGCTCGTGTGGTTACTCAATTTGCTAACGGTGTCATCTAGGTTCCTCTAGTTTTGAAATTTTAATTTTGGAGGATCATAAATATGAACTTGTCTTCGGGTGTTATCCAAGTCCAAACATGCGTTCAAATGAGCTCAGATGAAGATAAATTTTACATCAAAATTATAGCCCTCGACAGGATCAACGACTTTTTATTTGGAAATGTTTTGAATTGATGCCATTTAGGGTCCTAAAATACTGTTGTAAGTTTTTTAATTTTAAAATTTAAAATTTAAATTATCAAAAAAAATCGACTTGTAATTTTTGCATTTTTAAAAGTTAAAACGCTAATTAGTGGTTGCATTTTTATGTTTTTTAGGATCTTAAAGACTTTAAATTAAAAACTAAAAACTAGAAAGTTGTAGGTGTCATTAAGCGCTACAACTTTCATATAGAAAGTATCTCCATCCGATAGCTTATAAAAAATATATATGATTTTTCCTATGCGATAAGAGCTGGTACGTGATTAATATACTGCTGAATATGTATTTAATTTTTTTGAGTGTCTTAAAAACCCAATACTAGAAAGTTGTAGCTACCGGAGAGCTGCAACTTCTCTGTAAAAAACATCTTTATCCAAGACTATTAAAAAGAAGATACAATTTATAAAAAAATCAGCTTGGGCACGGGAATCTCGGTCTGCTCGTCGGTGATGGGATCCCAGACCACGAGGACGACGGACCCCACCCGAGCCCGCACCGGGAGTCCCTTCATATTCAGAAGAAGCACACGCCCGTGCCGTGCGTCCAGCAAGCGGCACTCGCCGCGACGCCGCTCGGCAAGCGGCGTTGAGCAGAAGGCCGGTGTGGGCACGAATCGGGTTGTGTGGGCGCCGTCGCTGGCGAGCCCGCCGTAGAGGAATCCCAGCATCGGGGGTGTGCGGTAGAACTCGCGGTACCTACGCCTGAAGCGGGGCCCGGAGATGAGACGGCACCATGGCTTGCAGACGAGAGAGGCGCGGAAGAGGCTCCCCGGCTCATCGGGTGGGAAGCGGACGAGGATCTCCTCGACGAGCTCCTCCATCAGGGCCGCCGCCGCCGCCGACATGTGCTGCTGGTTGCTGAGGATTGAGGATTCGGCCGACGCGAGAGGAGAGGAGAGGAGGGAGGTCGCGGGGGCCATCCTCAGTCCCGCTGCCACCCAGGCCCCACCTGTCAGCGTATTTGGGCCTTGGGCCGAAGCAGGTGCCAGGCTGGCAGCTTGAAAAGCAAGCAAACCCAACCGTCTCGTCCCGCTTCTTCTTCTCCATTCCATTTCATTCTTCTGTCGCTCGCCGCTCCGCCCCCGCCCCGACCCGCCCAAACCCCTCGCGTGTCGCTGCAATCCAGGACGGCAGCATGCCGCGGTGGCCACCAGTCCTGGAGGAGGAGCACGTGGAGGAGATCCTCCTCCGCCTCCCGCCGAACCAGCCCGCGGGCCTCTTCCGCGCCGCGCTAATCTGCAAGCGCTGGCGCCGCCTCATCACCAGCCCCGGATTCCGACGCAGGTACCGCGAGTTCCACCGCACGCCCCCGGTGCTGGCATTCCTCATCAACGGCGAGGCCGATTCCGACGGCTCCAGCATGTCCCTCTTCGTGCCTGTACCCGCCTTCTGCCGCCCTTCTGGACCCGCCTCGGCCGCGTGCTCGACGCCCGCCACGGCCGCATCCTCCTCCGCCGCGTCGGCGGCCGGGACGAGCCAGCGGCGGACGCTGACCGCGGCGTCGACCTCGTCGTCTGTGATCCCATCGCCAAGGAGTGCCGGATCGTGACCATCCCGTCGCCGCGGGTGCTCTGCAGCGGTTCTCTGCTCTACCACCTCCACCGATGCCGGCGGCGGCGCCTGCGATCACCTTGATTGTCACCGTGGACACTTCCTCGTAGTTTTGGTGGGATCTCTTCGTCTTGATAGTAATAGGAAAGCCTTCATCTACACCTACTCATCTGAAACTAGCCCAATATCCACTCAGATCTCAATCGGCTCACCTCCATGGATGACCAGCAAGTGTGTGGGGAATGATCTCTACTTTGGGTTCCCAATGTCCAACGAAATCCTCAAGTACGATCTGCAGTTGGGACTCGTCTCTAGGATTGAATTCCCAACTGAATGCTCCTTCAACCAGTCAAATGTGTTCATGACAACTGAGGGTGGTGGACTAGGGATTGCCACCATATGCCATCACGCGCTCCACACGTGGACGTGGTCCAGGGCCGACGACGATGCTGTTGGTGTTGGTGTTGGGTGGATGCAAACCAGAGCCATTGAGATGCAGAGGCTGCTGCTCCCTGACGATGACGCTCTCTTGTGCTCTGCTGATGAACCTCATGTGGCCGGCTTTGCAGAACCTCCCTTTAATACCGTCTTCTTGTTGGTGAACAATTGCCTCTACGCAGTTGATCTGATAACTGATAAGGTGGTGAAGTTTTTCAAGGGCAAGGGCATGCGGCGTATCAACAGCGTTGTTCCTTACATGAGCTTTTGCACTCCAGGTACACCGTCGCCTAGTTTTTGTTTTTTACAATATTTAGAACGAGCAGTATTTGAAAGGGATGCTATCATGCTAACATGGCTATTTTGGATGGTATGCTCAAGAACAACTAGTTTTACAAAAGTGGAATATCACCATCTGTTCTCAAACTGGTGTTATTCTAATTCCTACAAATGTTTTTATGTTGGATCATCTATCTATGGAACTTGTTCAATATGCCTAGCAGCCTAGGATTCTCTTTATCTATTTTTAAGCTTGTTTTGTTCTGACAGTAGTGCCACACTGACAACTTAGCCGAAGCTAGGGAGGTCTGCAGGTTGCAGCAGGAAGGCTAATAATAGAAACATCCATTACTTTGACAACGTGTCTATATATCTTTATTTGATCCTATTGATCCATTAGCTCCATCTGTGTTAAATTAAGGGGAATATATATTGTCCATTGTCTTCTGTTGAGTTGTTGCAAGTATAGCTGTTAACTTAGGTTTGGTTTGTGAGAAGCAATTATTCATCAAGGGGATAGTTGATTCCTTAAGCATCTAATGGTTTTTCTCAAAATTTGTAAATTCCTGCAGCTTTGTGAGCAGCTTGTACAAATGAGGGACCAAGTGCTGGTGGCTCAAGTGCATGAAAGACTTGAGGTGCTCATGTGAGAGCTCGAGCAAGGGAAAACTGGGTGGCAGTAATGGTAACTAACATGAGATCTTTGGTGGGACAGCACAATTTGCATCCAGGAGATCGTTATTGGCCTTAACTTGTTAGCCCTTATGGTTTGTGTTTCTTGTAAACTTTTTAGCTTGATCTGTCTCTATAAGAAAGCCCAAGGCCATATCAGACTTGTCTCTAAGCTGTTTACCCCTGAATTTTCCTACTTGGTCTATGACTATAAAAAATCTATAAGAAAGCCCAAGGCCATATCAGACTTGTCTCTAAGTTGTTTACCCCTGAATTTTCCTACTTGGTCTATGACTATAAAAAAAAATCGACCTGCAGGGGGGCAAGCCGCCCCCCGGGCATTGGGCGCCTGCCGAACCTAGGCCATGCGGCACTCGAAGATGCACACACACGGTCACCAGGTCGGACCAGATTTGAAGGAGAAGACCTTCTCACACAGGCCGAGAAAATCCCCGAACCCCTGCCCCATCCAGACACAGTGAGACGTTACCCGTGAGATGGGCCGATCTCCATACCTGTGCTTTGGCACCTGGGGCAAGCGAGGGGATTTTTTTAACCACAACCTGAAATTCGCTCCCACGGGGAGTCGAACTCAAGACCTGTGGAGTGCCGCTCGAGTGACTTAACTAACTAGACTAAGCACCCTTTGGTGGTCTATGACTATATGCTGTCCAGGATTCTTGTCTGTGATGAAGACCTGGAATCTGCATAGCGTTCCTTTCTCTTCTAAAAAACTGTAGGCCCTAGAAAATGAGCATTGTGAAATCAAAACACTGCAATTTCAAATGTCCCATTTTGTTCCTACATAATTTCGGTGTGTTTCAAAATTTTGATCGGATAACCAGGAAATTGTTTATTTATTGTTGTGTCATTTACTTTTGTGGCCAATCTGCTGAACATTGGAATTCAGACACTTTATATGTGTGATCCTTGAAACCACAACACAGTCTGGACATAGGCCATTTGACATAATTTAACTTGTGAATAGGTCAAACTCAAGGGTGGAAAAAGAATTGACATCTTCAAAGAATAACAAAGTAGATCCATGCATATCAATTTCCATCTTTATTACATTAGGAGATGTGTAACTTAATCTGCTAGCCATGAGGAATCAACTAAACAAAGTATGCATTCTTACTTATGACTCTATCATTGCTGCGGGAGTCTGACACTTTGCCACAGAGCATTGTTAAAACTCTGTTCATTCATATTCGATGTTCATTTCATTTTGATGAATGGTTCATCAGTCATCAGTATATGGCTCTGCACTTGAGTTCCAGTTTAAATGTAACAATGTTGCAGAAGGTGGTGATATGGTGAATTGGTGAATCATGGTTCACCTTGTTGAATGCAGGCATTGAAGCATGAACAATGTCAAGGCTTCAGTTTCAACTTACAGAAGTTGTTGTGTGTTTGCTTAGCAGGGGCTCCTCCTGGGAATGGATGAATTGTGATGCTGATTGTAATTTGGCTCATGATTTAGTTATCATCATTTATCTGTGTTGCTGTGCACACTTTTGTTCGTAGCCTGTAAATAGTATATACTCAGCGTTTTGCTTCCTTCCCAGGTTAGTTGCCATAACTGATTGTTAAAATGAGCTGATAGTTCTGTTTTCAGCTGAACTTGATTAGAACGTCAGGAAATTTGCCAAGGCTATGGTTCTTTTTTTTTTTGACAACTTGTACTTCTGGCTATAGTGATCAGATGTAAATAGTATGTTTATCTGTGCGGTACATTATTTACAGTGGTGTCAGTGTATATTTGGTTCAGTTACTCAATTTGCACTTCATACTTTATTGTTTACTTGCCTCTCCTTTTTTTCTAATTTTTTTTGCTTACCTCATCTACTTCATTCTTTCTTTTCGTCACTTGAAAACTTACTGATGTTCCTTAAGCTAATCATCTCCTCTGCTTGAGACAGTCACCTCAGCAAAGTTCCTGATGTTCTAACCCATGCATTCACAGCCATTAACCTACTATTCAGCTCAAAAAGGAAGCAAATCACTAGGTAGATGCCATTTACTGATACATCACTGAGAACTAATGAGCCAAACTTCAGTTTGGCATCACACGCTTTATTCTCAAGATGGGAATGGGCCGACCCGGCCTTGGCCTTGGACCCGGCCTCGTGGCCTCAAGGCCAATTTTAGGGGCAATGGGTCGACCCATTTCACCTAGAGGTTATGGTCTCATCGACCCAATGGGTAATATGGGTCGACCCAAATATTTTCTATTATTATAGACTATAAATATTATCAACATATTTAGGAATGTTTTGATAAAATTAGAAGCATATAAAGGCTCGGTGCGGCGCGGTTGCTTCCCAAGTTCCCAGTTTGTGGTGCCAGTACAGCGAGTAGCGAGTAGCTAAGCATATACAGACTTACGGCCGTCTTGCACTCCTGCAGCTGTTAGGTTGGTAGCAAGATCAGATACACGTACGCACTAGTTCATCACCTCTCGCTAGTGGCTAACTACTCAGTTCGTTATATCAAACAACCAAAGCAAAAGGCCCTCACACTCTGCCATCCGCAAAAAGGAACCTCTAACTCCGTTAGCGCAAAAAAAATCAATTTAGTCTATTTGTCATATTTATTCCAAACTAATAAAAAAAATAAGAAAAAATATTTTTATATAATAGTTGGGTCGACCCATTGGATCAATACCCGACTCATTCCCATCTTGACTTCATTCCCAAAAGGGCAGAGGCACTGCTATGAAACACAGAACAACAGCTTCGGTAAGTTGAAAGGGAATCCTCAACATTGTTCGACATGCACCGTCACCGCTAGCCACGGCCTGGTTCCATTAAGTCAGGAACTCCAGTGCACAGACACACTCCCTCGGTCCCAAGTAGGACAATGCATGAGCAAAGAGCTTACGTACAAGGCCAACATAACTTTGGAGTTTTTTTATTGTGCATAATAACTTTGGACTTCTAGAGACACAGACCAAGTGAAAAGGTTTAATGGAAACACAAAACCCAAAGGCCAACATGTTTAGGCCAGCAACAATCTCATGGATGCAAAAGGTGTTGTCTCATCATAGATCTCATGCTATTTACCATTACCACCACACCCAGTTTCCACTTGCTCAAGTTCTCGAATGACATGAGCATCTCAACTTTCCAAATTTACGAAGCCTCATCATAAGTGTTCATGCACTCGAGTCACCAGCACTTGCTCCCTCGCCTTTAAAAGCTGCTCCCAAAGCTGCAGAAATTAACAATTTTAAGAACATTAGATAATTTAGGAATCAACCTCTCCCCCTTGATGAAGAATTACTTGTACAAATTAAAGAGCGGCAACACTTGCACCAACTCAATATAAGACAATGGACTCAAATTGAAGATAAATAGGCCCCTATATATAGCACTGATATCATCAACCATTCGGATGTTATTAAGTCACATTGACAGATCGGAGCTAATGAATGAATAAGATCAAAGATAGACACAATGTCAAATGCATAATGGCTTTTTTATTACCTCTCCTGCTGCAGACCTTCCTGAGGCTTAAGTTGTAAGTAACACTGATATCACCAACCAATTGGATTTTGCTAAATCATATTGACACATGGAACTAATGGGTGCATAGTGTCAACACGCTGGCAGTGGGGTCCAGGATCCAGCGAGACTGACAATGGCCCCGCTAGTGACAGAGTCAAACATTTTCTTGGACTGGAGCGAGCATATACGAATTCGTCATGCGTTCAGTGAAAACAAACACAAACATACACAGATGAAATTGATCCAACCACAGCAGCAGAAATTGATTTTGGTGCACGTGCAACCACAACAGAGCAGGAATTGATCCAAGACACTCTTCAGTTTAATGCCTCATCACACAAGAATACACTGGCATACACTGGAACTGATGAACATTTCATGATTCATGACCACACTCTACAAGAACAACCACATGCTAGCTTCTTGGCAACCTTGTTCCAATTCGGTGATAAGAATGGACTTAGAACTAGTAAACCAAAATCCAAAAGCTAATCTGGAATCGGAATACTGGTGGATGTTCACTAGCTAGGTTACTGACCCGGAAAGGGTGTGTCAGAATAGTACAGTAATAGCTGTCCTCCTTATGTATGCAGCATAACTGCATTTGCCATGTACTACTAAATCCCATCTAGACCAAAGAATCTCAGACATGAAAATTCGCTAACACTAATATGATTTTCAGATACTATAGAAAAATAAGTTGATTTATCTACGCTGCGACAGTCTCAGCCGAGTCCAACAGGAATCATATATTCATTCACCCTCAAGGCTCAAGTCTGACGATTTTAGGTGCAGCAACTGAAATTGAAAGCCTCCTGCGCCCATCCAACAGCTGCATCTATTCGCCTGCAGTTGAAGCAGTCAACAACAGTGAGTTATCAAGTGACAGTTAAGAAATAATCTGAGCAGTAAGTTATGAAGTGCAAATGTAGTAAGTGAACCCTCTTATAAAATCACCATAACACTTTAGAAAACCATGGTCATAACAGTAAACCAAATACGGCCCCGCACAACACAGATATATCTCCCAACTATAATGAAACAGTGAGGTACCACACAAATAGCATGAATGCCGAGTAATAACAATATCTCATGGATGCAAAAGTTCCATAGATCTTATGCTACTTACCATTACTACTACCGAATTTCCCCTTGTTCGTGCTCTTACATGAGAACCTCAAGTTTTTCATGCACTTGAGCCACCAGCACTTGGTCCCTCTCTTGTACAAGCTATACTCCCAAAGCTGCAGAGATTTATAAATTTTGAGAACATTACATGCTTAAGGAATCAACTTTACCCTTGACAAATATATGCTTCTAACAAACCAAACAGAAGTTAATAACAACAACACTAGCACCAAAAAAAAAACTCGACCTGCGGGGGGTAAGACAACCCCCGGGTATTGCATTAAGAAGAAGACCTTCTCACGCAGGTCGAGAAAACCCCTGAACCTCTGCCCCACCCATACACAGCGGCACCGTAGCCCATGTGAGACGACCACGACCAGGGCCGGACCTTAGACCTGTGCTTTGGTCATGGGACAGACGAGGGGATTTTTTTAACCCTAGCCTGAAATTCGCTCCAACAAGGAGTCGAACCCAGGACCTGAGGAGTGCCGCTGGGTTCCTCTAACCAACTAGACTAGAGGCTCAATAGGAGACAATGGACTCAAAACTCAAGTTTCAAGATAAACATGTCCCTTAATTTAGCACCAATATCAGCAACCATTTGGATTTTGTTAAGTCACATTGACAGACGGAGCTAATTGAGGCTACGTTGTCAGGGCCATATATACCATCAGAACAAAACAAGCTTAATAGATGATCAAACTCCTAGGCACATCTATCCAACAAGTTCCATATATAGATGATTCAATGTAAAACGCTTTAGGTAGGGATAAAAAACAAGTTTGATAGCAGATTGTGACACTGCACTACTACTTCTGCAAATTCGTTGTTCTTGAGCACATACCATCCAAATTTCATGCTACTATCTCAAATACTGCTCTTTCTAAATATTGGAGAACAATATAAACTAAGGTAATTAAGATGTATAGTACCTGGAGTGCGAAAGATCACATAAGGAATAAGAGCGTAGATAGTTCTGCTATTATTGCAAATCTTGTTCGCCTCAAAGGTCCTTAGATTTATTGCATGGATCGTACCATTCACCCAGAAGAAAATGTCACCAATGCCATCCGCGAAGCCAAGCACATAAGGTTGCCGTAAGGTCAGGAGGTCGTCCACAGTGAGCACAGTCTGGAGCTCAATGATTCTGGTTTGTGTCCACCCAGCAATAGCATCATCTTTTTGAGGAGTATCCTTCCTGGACCAAATGTAGAGCTTGGTACCACGTATGGTGGCCAACCGCAGTACTACACCAGCAGCCTCCGTGGTTGTTGTGAACACATTTGGCTGATAACATGTACACATGCTTGGCAGTTGAATCCAAGAGATTTGTCCCAATTGCAGATCGTACTTGAGGATTGAGTTTAGCCTCCGAAACCCAAAGTAGAGCGCATTCCCCATATACGCGCTGAGCATCAACGGTGCTGCGTCGATCGGGAGCAGAGTGGGACGTTCCATGTAGCAGTTTCAGATGAGTAGGTGTAGACGAAGGCCCTCCTATCGAGACTAAGACAGCCCACAAGAACCACGAGGAAGTGTCCAGTACGCCGGTGGCAATCAAGGTGGTCGCAAGCGCCGGTGATGTCGGAGCAGAGAACCGCGGCAGCCAAAGTGCGCAACACCAGCGACGGGATGGGCACCTGCCGTCTCACCATGTCCAAGTTGGTGAGAACCCAGACGACGAATCCGAGGGCACCCTGCACGAGCGCCGGCGCTCCAATGCGTAGCAAGAGGGCGCGGTCGGGGATGGCGTCATCCAACGAAACGTGCTTGAAGGGGTTGCCGCCGCCGTTGCGGCCATGGCGGGTGTCCTCCTCCTCGACGCGTTGGAGGAGGACGCGGCCGTTGCGGGCGTCGAGCGCGCGCACAACGCGGGAGGCACCAACAGGCGGCCAACGGATTGCGGTTCCAGTTCCGGGGAGGGTCGCGAATTCACACACGTACTGTCTTGAGCGGATGTCGGGGACGTCGGCCACGCCGTTGGTGAAGAACGCCAGCAGGAGGGGACTTCGGTTGAACTTGCGGTACCTGCGCAGGGAAGCCGGGGCTGGAGATGAGGCGCCACCAGCGCTTGCAGACGAGGGCGGCGTGGCGGAAGAGACCCGCGGCCTGGTCCGGCGCTTGACGCGGAGGAGGATATCCTCGACGTGCTCCTCCTCCAGGACTGGCGGCATGATGCCCGGCGGCGGGGGGTGGGGGTGGGGGGCAGCGATGGAGCGGCGGCGGCGACACGCGAGGGGTTTGGTTTGGCGGGGGCGGGGGCGGAGCGGCGTGCGAGAGAAGAATGAAATGAAATGGAGAAGAAGAAGCGAGACGGGGTTGGTTGCTTTTCCAGCTGTCAGCCTGGCACCTGCTTGGGCACGCACAAGGCCCAAACACGCTGGCAGGTGGGCCAGGGATGGGAGCCAGCGAGACGTACTTTTCTTCATGGTGAAGGCAAAGCAAAGCAATAATATATAATAAAAAAAGTTCACAAAGTCATTTACGATTGACGACTCCACCCTTATACTCCTCCTCGTTCGGCTACCCGCTCGATCGCCGTCAACCACCCCGCCATTGTGGATCGACCCGACATCGAGCTCGCCGATCTTCGCATACACAACACCTCTCACCATCCCGTCTCCTCCGTTGGTGCCGCAAGGACACGTCGTGGCCGCCTATTCACATCTCCATGTCAATCCATGGCCGTTGCTACTCCTTGGTCGACCGAAGCACGGACCCATTGTTGGGGAGAGAGAGAGGCACATCGATTATTTGTGGTGTTATGTGCAGGGGCATATTGGTCTTTTTGTAATAAGACGCCTCCCCACTGGCACCATGCACGTGACACACAAAAATGATCGTACTTAACAAACTTGTTGTCGGGTACAAAGGTAAGGGGTACCCTAAGCTTGTGATAATACTAACGCTTAAACATAGCAACCATTTTTAAGGCAGGATCCGACCAACCGCCCAACTAGTGGAAGGAGGCCGATCAGGCAAAGGCCGATCTCGCCAACAGCAGCAACCAGCCATGGGCCGGCCAGTGACTGGACGCGCAGAAGGACGGACGAGGGGTCGAACGAACGACCCCCCGCCTCTGCCTCGATCTCAGCTGACGGACAGGGGTCGAACGAACGACCCCTCCACGTCCATCACAACAGACGGACGGGAGGTCGAACGAACGACCCCCCGTCTCTGCCTCCGTGCCTACCTCAACCGACGAACGGGAGTCAAACGAACGACCCCTCCACGTCCGCCCCGACCTTTACCCCTTGTCGGTGTTATGACCCAGGGGTCAAGACCACCGGCTAGTAAATTTGTATATTGCGTGCTCCCTCTCCCAGACGTGATGCAAGAAGAACACAAGATTTATCCTGGTTCGAGCAAAGAAGGCCCTACGTCCAGCGGGGGAGGATGGATTGTATTATCTTGCACCGAGGTGCTCCTACAGGAGGGGTACAAGCAGATTTACATGGGGGCGCTCAGGATGAGCTGAGGCCTAGGGCTAGCAGGGCTATCCTAGGTGGTCGATTGATTGCTTGAGATGATCAAGCAGTCGGGTGTGGTGTATGTGAGTCAGAACGGGTGTCTGGATGTCTAAGCCGATGTGAATTAGCCTCTCTCCCTTTCTCTATCCCAGCGTCCCCTTTTATAGACCAAGGGGAGGTACGGGAGTACAGAGTCCTGAACTGTAGAGGCATGGGAGGCATGTCCGTGGCACCATGCCGTCAAGGGTACGTTGGTCGCTGTAGCGGCGTGGCCTCTCCGTCCTTTCGGTGCTTCATGGCGTGGTGATGGCAGTCGGGATGCTGCGAGCGTCGTGGCGCGATCGGCCCTCTATAGACGGGTACAAATCCCACAGTTGACGCGTGACGGATTGGATGGGAGCCATGCCGCAGTGGTTGGTGACGGTGGTCGAGCCCCCTGGTCAAGGGGAGGGGTCGAGGCCGGAGTGACCCTGTCGTATCTCTGAGGACATAGTCGAGGGTCGTCCTGTTCATGGCTCGAGGGGGTGCTCCTGGATTCCGTACCTGTAACATGGCTACATCGGCAACGCAGTCACAGCCGATGGCCCCTATGATGCACAACTCTGCGCCTGCTCCAACCGTACAAGTGCCATCAGATGATCTCTAAGTAATCCCTAAAGTACCTCTGATACCACCATCGGCAAGTTCTATGCCGATGCAACACATTATGACAGCTGGCAGCCAACCGCTGGTGGCAAACTCTCAAGCTAGGACGCTAGTTCCCCAAGGTAATCTGGTGATTGATTGCTCCAGAATACAAGAGCCACACGCTCCGGTCAGCTATCATCCATCGGTAAGTCATATGCCGATGCTTTATAATCCCGGATGGGTCAACCAGCCGCCAGCTCAGCAGCCTAGCGTGTCAATGTATCATTATGGAGGCCCAGTGCATGCTCAGAGCGGACCATCGGTACAGCAAACGATGAATACAGGGAATCAGCCTAATCCGCCAGGTATGCAAAACTATCCATCGGTAAGTCAACCGATGCATAGTGTTCAGATGACTGGTGTTGCGCCCTTGACTACTCCGCATCATCTTCAAGAGGCGCGTCAGCCGACTCCACCAGTCAACGACCAGCCAATGAGTCGGCAAGAGCAGGATGCATATTGGGTCGATAAGATTGCCGAAGTCATGAAAGAACAATTCGACATCAAACCCAAGGTCAACACATAATCTTATCGAACTCCGTATCCTCCTGCATATGACTTGATTTCTCTTCCAAATCGGTACAAAGTGCCCGATTTTACCAAGTTCTCCGGCCAAGACGACACGTCAACAATGGAGCACATCAACCGCTTCATTATCCAGTGCGGGGAAGCTGCTAGCAGGGAGGAGTTAAGGGTGAGATTCTTCTCTTCGTCATTGTCTGGATCAGCATTCACATGGTTCATATCGTTGCCTCCAAATTCTATAATTACATGGGCCGATCTAGAGAGGCAATTTCACAAATACTTCTTCGCTGGCATACATGAGAAAAAGCTTATCGATTTGGTCAAAATGAGGCAACGCAATGACGAATCGGTAGAGAGCTTTGTTCAAAGGCTACGGGACGTGAAGAACAAGTGCTACAGTCTGGTGCTTGATGATCGGCAACTGACAGATTTGGCTTTCCAAGGATTACTGCCGCACATCAAGGACAAATATGTGTCCCAAGAGTTTGAAAGCCTAAGTCACCTAGTGCAGAGGATTGCCGATCAAGATATCAAAACCTTTGAACCCAGGAAGACTTGGAACAAGAAGGTGACCTTCATCGGGAAAGAAGAAGACTCTGGATCGGATGAAGAGCTGAATGTCGACGCAGCCGAATGGGTGAAGGATAAGAAGCCTGTGTCTTGTCCGTTCGGCCAAAGAGAGACTGAAAGGTTCACCTTCGACATCACCAAGGCCGATAGGATGTTTGACTTATTGCTGCAAGAGGGGCGAATCAAGTTGGCGCCCAACCAAGTAATTCCATCGGCCGAAGAGCTCAAGAAGATTAGGTACTGCAAGTGGCATAATGCGACCTCACACAGTACCAATGACTGCAAAGTATTCAGGTAGCAGTTGCAGTCAGAGATTGAATCTGGGCGTATTAAGTTTAAAAATTCTAAAGTCCAGAAACCGATGAAGATAGATCAGCACCCGTTCCCAAACAATCTGGTGGAAATTAGTAAAAAAACTAGAGTGCTGACATCGGAAGCTGCCAGGAAGAACTCATCGGTAAATCTTAACCACCAAGTACCTGAGGGCGACGCGAGAAGGTTTGCCAGTGACAGGAAGAGTAAGAAGGTTGCCGATGAAGGTAGCAGCGCCAACAGGGCTCCTGGGGTTGTAATTACACACAAGAAGCCAAGGCGAGATCATCGGCAATCACGTGAAGAGCGATATCGGCAAGAAGTAGAAGAGCATCGGGAGTGACTTCGGCATAAGGACCACTGGAGGTGTCCCTTCTTCGTTCACTGTTGGGAAGAGGACATCAAGCTGCCTACTACCGATAATTGTCCTGAATGCAATGGGTATTACACTGCCGATCGTTCAGGTAAGAGACCTTGTTTTGATGATTAGGCATCCAGGTACGCCAAGCCGCTCAGAGAGAACAGATCGGCACATGACCGACTGGGGGGCAAGCTCAGTGTCCATGACAGGCTTGGCCGATGTGTTGATCAAGGGGAACTGGAGGAGATGGCCAATGCAAGAGTACCCGACGAAGAGATATTCTCCAGAGATCCCAACATCGGAAGAAATGCCGATGTAAGCAGTGGAAAGCAGCACCAGCCCGTCTGGAAGACCAAGCTTCCTCCGTGGTGCCCTAAGGGTTTGACCAAGACCCAGAAGAGAAGGATTCAGCGCCAGCGCCGTGATGACCTGTACGACGATGCAGAACCCTCAAGGGAAAAGCAATGGAGGTCAAAGCGCAAGGACAGGGATCCATCGGCAGACATAAACATGGTTGTCATGTTGCCGATGGAGTTCATGGCACCTGTTAGGGATGACGAAGAGACTGCCGATATGGAACAATTGGTGTTAGATCCAATGACAACTGTCTTTGAAAAGCCTGCTGATGATGAGAGGCAGCATCTGAGAGCTCTGTTCGTTAAGGGCAAAGTGGATGAGCAGCCGATGACGAAGATGCTGGTAGATGGCGGCGCGTCAATCAATATAATGCCATATGTCGTGTTTAGAAAGCTTGGGAAAGGCGACCAGGATTTAGTCAAGACCGACATGAAGCTCAAGGATTTCGAAGGCAATGTGTCGACCGCTATGGGAGCCGTATGTGTTGACTTAACCATCGGCAGCAAAACTTTGCCGACAACGTTCTTTGTGATCAGTGGCAAGGGCACTTACAACTTGCTGCTAGAAGGGATTGGATCCACGCCAATTGTTGTATTCCTTCTACTATGCATCAAAGTCTGGTACAGTGGATCGGGGACAGAATTGAAGTCGTCCGAAGTGAAGCCCCATCTACTGTTGCATCAGTAGAATTGGAAACTTATGAGCAGACCAGGTGCATATCTGGCGAAGCCTGGGACAAAGAGTTCCTTAAAGTTGCCGATTACCGCATCAAACCGATCCAAGCAGTCGGTCCTGAAGAAGAGTTTTAATGGATCGGTTCGTTGACGACGGAAAGCTGGGGCAGGGCTTCACGTCTGCCGATGATTTACTCGAGGTCGACATCGACGATGGTAGTAAACCTAGGCCTACCTTTATAAGTGCTAAGTTAGATTCCCAATGTAAGCATCAGTTAACCGATTTATTAAAAGAGAATAAAGATTGTTTTGCTTGGGATTATACAGAGATGCCTGGTTTAGACCGATCAATAGTTGAACATTGGTTACCCATCAAATCTGGTTTCCAGCCACATCGGCAACCTGCGCGCCGATGCAATCCTACTATTTTACCCGACGTCAAGGCTGAGATCACAAAGTTAATCGAAGCTGGATTTATTCGGCAATGCCGATATGCCGATTGGATTTCTAATGTGGTTCCTGTGTATAAAAAGAATGGAAAACTTCATGTTTGCATTGATTTCAGGAATCTTAACAAGGCTACGCCGATGGATGGCTACCCGATGCCCATTGCCGATCTGCTGATCGATGCTGCCGCTGGACATCAAATTATTAGCTTCATGGATGGTAATGCTGGGTAGAATCAAATATTCATGGCTGAAGAAGACATATCCAAGACTGCTTTCCGATGTCCAGGTCACGTTGGCTTATTTGAATGGGTAGTCATGACTTTTGGCTTGAAGAATGCCGGTGCTACTTATCAGAGAGCAATGAATTTTATCTTCCATAAGTATATTGGCACAATTGTGGAAATCTACATTGATGACGTAGTGGTTAAGTCTCGAGACTTCGGGAGGCATCTTGTCGATTTGCGAAAAATATTGGAGTGCACGAGGGAGCATGGGTTAAAGATGAACCCTAACAAGTGTGCGTTCGGCGTATCGGCAGGGTAGTTTCTGGGTTTTATGGTGCATCAAAGAGGCATTGAAATCGGTAGAAAGTCTATTGATGCAATTAACAAGGTAGTTGCTCCTACGAACAAAACTGAGTTGTAGTCCTTGACCGGCAAGATTAATTTCATCAGAAGGTTTATATCTAATCTATCTGGTAAGATTAAATCCTTTAGCCCCCTGTTAAAGTTGAAAGCCGATCAAGAGTTTATATGGGAAGAAGAGCAGCAGTCAGCCTTAGAGGAGATTAAGAGATACTTGGTAAATCCTCCAGTCTTGGTTCCACCTCAACACGGGAAGCCTTTCAGGTTATATTTGTCTGCCGATGACGGTGTTATCGGATCAACCTTAATTTAAGAGTTTGAAGGGAAGGAACGCATAATATATTACCTGAGCAGAAGGTTGGTGGATGCTGAAACCAGGTATTCGGCCATAGAGAGATTGTGCTTATGTTTATATTTCTCTTGCATTAAATTAAGGCATTATTTACTGTCGGCTGAATGCACTGTTATATGCAAAGATGATGTGGTCAAGTACATGTTGTCAATGCCGATTTTGAATGGACGGATCGGTAAGTGGATTTTGGCACTGTCAGAGTTTGACCTAAGGTATGAATCGGTTAAGGCTATTAAGGGTCAGGTAATGGCCGATTTTGTTACTCAGCATTGTAATATGGTGAGCTTTGTTGAGATTGCTCCTTGGGCTTTATTCTTTGATGGGTCTACATGCAAGGATGGAGCAGGTATCGGTATTCTCTTGATTTCACCTCGAGGACAGAAGTATGAAATCTCGTTGCCGATTGTTGCCACTTCAACAAACAATCAGGCTGAGTACCAAGCTTTACTTAAGGGGTTAGAATTGCTCAGGAAGTGCGTGCCGATGCTGTTGAAATCTTCGGTGATTCTATGTTGGTGATTAACCAATTGATCGGGACATATGAATGCCGAAGTGAAGTTCTGATTGCTGCCCATGAACGGTGTTTGCAGTTGTTAAGGGAGTTCAAAGAGTATCGCCTTGAGCACGTTCCAAGGTTGCATAATGAAGAGGCCAATCGGTTAGCACAGAATGCCTCAGGATATCAACTGATTCAAGAAGTCACGACATCGGTAACAGTTGCCGATGACTGGAAAAAGGAGATTGCCGATTACTTGAGGGATCCATCTAGGAAAGTTGAAAGGCGTCTAAGGTTCCAAGCTACTAAGTATGTGCTCGTCGACGATGAGTTGTATTATCGGACGATTGATGGAGTTTTTCTTAGATGTCTCGGCAAAGAGGAATCGAAAGAGTTGATGGGTGAGATCCATGAAGGTGTATGTGGAGCGCATCAATCGACATTCAAAATGAAGTGGATGATTAGGCGGAATGAATATTATTGGCCGACAATCCTTGAAGATTGCTTCAACTATTTCAAAGGGTGCTAGGACTGTTAGAAGTTTGGTAATGTGCAAAGGGCGCCTGCATCGGCGATGAATCCTATAATCAAGCCTTGGCCGTTCAGAGGATGGGCTATTGATCTCATCGGCCAGATTTATCCGCCATCGAGTAAAGGGCACAAGTTTATACTTGTTGCTACCGATTACTTTACTAAATGGGTTGAAGCAATTCCTTTGAAGAAGGTGACATCGGCAAACATGGTGGATTTCGTTAAAGAGCATATTGTTTACCGATTTGGTATTCCTCAGACTATTACCATCGATCATGGAACCATGTTCACATCAGGAGAGTTTGATGAGTTTGCTGCTAGCATGGGTTTCAAGGTGTTAAACTCTTCTCCTTATTATGCCCAGGCTAATGGTCAGGCCGAAGCTACTAATAAAGGGGTTATCAAGCTTATTAAGCGCAAGATTGAAGAGAACCCTAGAAGGTGGCATGTGGTGCTAAACGAAGCCTTATGGTCATATCAGATGGCTTGTCATGGTGCAACCAAGGTTTCGCCGTATTAGTTGGTCTGTGGACACGATGTTGTCCTGCCTTGGGAAATCAAAACTGGTTCTAGGCGATTATATTTTCAGGATCAACTAACGACCGATGATTACACTACTCTGATGAAAGGTGAGTTAGAAGATTTGGCAGGTCATTGGTTGAGGGCATTGATTAACATTGAAGAGAATAAGAAGAGGGTTGCCAGATGGTATGACAAGAAAGTAAAGGCAAAGGAGTTTGCCGTTGGCGATCTGGTATGGAAGTTGATTTTACCGATCGGGACCAAGAGATCTAAGTTTGAAAAGTGGTCTCCTAATTGGGAGGGTCCTTATCGGGTAAAATAGTCTGCTCCTGGTAATGCTTACATTTTGGAAACTCTCGAAGGAGTTGCGTTCTCTAGAGCGATCAACGACAAATACTTAAAGAGGTATTACCCCAGCATGTGGGTGGACGCATAGCATGCTCGTTTGGATGCCGATGAAAGAAAAATTATAATACATCGGTAAAAATGTGTAAACATTATATTACAAGACCCCAGCGACAACCAAAGTGCGCAACCCCAGCGACGGGATGGGCACCTGCCGTCTCACCATGTCCAAGTTGGTGAGAACCCAGACGACGAATCCGAGGGCACCCTGCACGAGCGCCGGCGCTCCAATGCGTAGCAAGAGGGCACGGTCGGGGATGGCGTCATCCAACGAAACGTGCTTGAAGGGGTTGCCGCCGCCGTTGCGGCCATGGCGGGTGTCCTCCTCCTCGACGCGTTGGAGGAGGACGCGGCCGTTGCGGGCGTCGAGCGCGCGCACAACGCGGGAGGCACCAACAGGCGGCCAACGGATTGCGGTTCCAGTTCCGGGGAGGGTCGCGAATTCACACACGTACTGTCTTGAGCGGATGTCGGGGACGTCGGCCACGCCGTTGGTGAAGAACGCCAGCAGGAGGGGACTTCGGTTGAACTTGCGGTACCTGCGCAGGGAAGCCGGGGCTGGAGATGAGGCGCCACCGGCGCTTGCAGACGAGGGCGGCGTGGCGGAAGAGACCCGCGGCCTGGTCCGGCGCTTGACGCGGAGGAGGATATCCTCGACGTGCTCCTCCTCCAGGACTGGCGGCATGATGCCCGGCGGCGGGGGGTGGGGGTGGGGGGCAGCGATGGAGCGGCGGCGGCGACACGCGAGGGGTTTGGTTTGGCGGGGGCGGGGGCGGAGCGGCGTGCGAGAGAAGAATGAAATGAAATGGAGAAGAAGAAGCGAGACGGGGTTGGTTGCTTTTCCAGCTGTCAGCCTGGCACCTGCTTGGGCACGCACAAGGCCCAAACACGCTGGCAGGTGGGCCAGGGATGGGAGCCAGCGAGACGTACTTTTCTTCATGGTTCGGCTATTCGTCGTTCGGCTAGCCCCGCTCGATCGCCGTGAACCGCCACCGTACCATTGCCGATCAAAGGTCGAGCTTGCCGATCTTCGCATACAACGGTCCTCACAACTTAGCCTTTGCGAGCATGCATGGTTTGCAGCATGCATGACAGATAATAAAACAAGTCATTATTGCTCATGCATATTTGATCCTTTCTTTAACCCTTTATATATCTCAGCTATGATCTATCTGTCAGCACCACTAAATAACAACATACAAATTAAACTAACAAAGAGAAGTTTTCCGCCCTCAAGTAATGTCTCCAACTTTCGTCACTGGTCGACTACTGTAGTTTTTTTTTGCGATCAAAGAGAGGGCTTTATTAATTAACTAGACACAAGAGAATTACAATTGACCTCTAGAAGGTTCCAAGCACATGCAGGAGCTTGACCTTGCCAGGCCGCTGAATGTTTACATCGTCTAGCTAACGAAGCTAAGGCATTTGCTACTCAGTTACGGTCTCTCTTTATCTGGGAAGTCTTCCACTCATTCATCATCTGAGCCATCAACTAATGTAGTTGTGTACAATAAATAAGTGATGTTTACATGTTCTGTTAGCCATAAACTCATTTTCCTTTGTGGCTTGATAGAAAAAAAAAGTTAATTGCGGGTATATCATTTCTCAACCGGCCAGCTGGTTTAATTTTCAAAGTTTGTGTGTTTTTCAGAAGTATTGGGAACAGTCTCTACTGGTGAGGGACCTTGTGGAGGTGCTTCAAGTGCATGAAAAAATTAAGGAGCTCATGTGAGTGCTTCAAAGTCGATTTGACTTTTTTTAGTACATCCATTTTGTTATGCATCTAGATATAATAATATGTCTAGATACATAGCAAAATGGATGAACCAAAAAAAGTCAAAGCGACTTATAAATTAAAACGGAGGGAGTAGTATTTAGCGTGCAATGAATACCCTATAATGAAATTAGAGCATTGCAATTTCATATGTGCCATATGTTACTGTAACTCTGTCCTACTCTATGTGGATATGCCCTCTGTATTCATGTATATAGTGAAACCTATATATAATGAAATTAGAGCATTGCAATTTCATATATATGTGCCGTACGTGTTACTCTACCTAATGTCAATTTGGTTCAACGTCTTGTGCTTCTACTTGTCATATTATTCTCTGCAGTGACGAATCAATTGTGCAAGTTTAATTAATTCATGTCAACCTACTTGTTGGTTCATGCTTATCATAAAAGGAAATCATACTCATTCCTCTTGGTTTGTTTCTCTTTCCTGAATTCATCCACCATTGCATGTTTCTATGGTTCCTGTCCTGTCTAAATGAAAAATAGTTTACCAAAGGATCTAGCTAAAAACATGCAACCATATAAACTGATAATTAAAAAGTAGTTCACTGTAGGATTTGCACAGTTTTATGGGTTGCATGACCCTTCTATCTAATCTGGATTTGCTTCTGCCAAGTACAGGTCATACATCAGTTGGTTAGATTCCTTATGGTGGAAGCTACCCACCTGGTTTAAGTTCTCGATTTGACACGGGTGTTCACATTTTTATGGATTTATTTCAGGGGTCCCCGCCTATAGTGACTTCGTAAATTAAAGATCTACAGGCTAAGTTTTTTAGAGGTGCTCATAAGGTTAGGGTTTGCGTGCGTGTGTTCATAGGAGTGAGTGCGCGTGCGTGTTGTGGGCGTCGTCATTGTACTTAGTAATTCTAAAAAAAAAATAGCAAGTCTTCATGTGAGCTCACGTGGCCAACAAATCTGGATTTCACTCGCAGAAGTGAATGTTTTCTTTATGCTGAAATGCTGAATCAACATATATTTCAGTTCTACATGGCCTTGTGAAATCATGTTTCCATGCGTAGCTTGTGTATAATTACATTCACTAGTAGAGAATGGATTTTCGATACAATATATTAGCCTCGGTTCCAAATTTTATAAACTTTGAAAAACTTTTAGTCCCGGCCGGTTGGTAAAACCAACCTGGATTGAAAAAAAAAATCTACATTGCCTGCTAGGCAGCGCTCATAGGTGTTCGATTTCGATCGCCTGAGGCTGGGATGACTTGCCTGGCAGGCACACCCAGTGCAAGGCGGCATCCAAACAGTCCGATATAGATCTTATATTATTAGTATAAATTAAAGTGTGATGAAGTTATGCGGAGCGATATTGGAGGATTAAAAGATGGTGACCGACTACATGCCATGATAATTGGCACACACAAGGTGCTTGAGGTTCCCCGTGAAGCAAGGCCCGCAATGGCTAAAATTACAATTACCTAATGTTAGACTTAAATATATATATGTATATATATAGTACTCCTATATATATGTACTCCTAGTACGTAAGAATAACAACTACCATTTAATTTATTGTTACCACAAGCAAGCATCCAGCATTGCGTGTCCATGGCCATGGCTCCGGCTCACAGTTCTCTCCTCCTCCTCCTCCTCCTCGTCTCTGCCGCGCACGCTGCCGTCGTCGTTGCCGGCGCCGATGAGGCGGCGTCCTTTCCCGATATCTCGACGACGACGGACCCGCGGCGTGCGGCGTTGCAGGCCTTTCAGTACGTTAAAAAGGAGGGCGAAGTGCTGAGCTTGGAGATGGACAAGGCGTTGGCGGCGCCGAAAGAGCCTGATAACCTCCCCTGCCTCAAGTCGACGGCGTTTGACCTGAAATCCTATGTTGAACAGGTGGCGACGGCAGAGCCAGAGAAGGATTTCAATAGGGCCAGGGACGTGTTCAACAAGATGCTGTATTACCCGTCTGGCATTTTTGCCTGCAAAGATGTCCATGAGCCTGTCATCCAGAAGCTAGGGCCGTACGAGGTCAGGCTGCAGGCCACGTCCGACCTTTTCAACAAAGCTTCCACCGCCTCACCTCCACCAGCCCAAAAATGAAGAAGAAGAAGAAAGAAGAAGCTCCATGCCGATTGAAGGATTAATATTAATTAATTAATGCAATTTTTTTGAATAAACGTGTGTCTGTACTCGATCTTGTAGCGACGACACCCGTCTGTCTGTATTTTTATTTCATTCACTTTAATTAGGTTTGGACGGTCGGTCGGTAAATCCTGATATTTAGGGTGCAATGATCAATATTTTATATATGAATTTGGCTCGCACGTTCTCAGCTAGCCCATTTTACGCCTATTTTTATAGTGCCCATTAGCCATACCAAACCATAGCAAATTTCATAAGCTTGCCCCGTGTTTCATGGCACACCATGCTACATTGCTACCCCAATACCAGGATCACACCACACGGAGTCATTCCCAGACTCGCCCGCAACAGTGGAAGACGCGCACAGGCTATTGTCCTCGCCTGGACCAAGGAGGGTGGGGGGCTTGCTGACCAGCACCTCACCACGTGGAGCCGTTTCTAGACTCGCTCGCGGTGGTGGGAGAGGCATGCACTGGCAAGCGATTGCGCAGGAAGGAGGGGATTGCCGCCCACCGATATACCGTGAGGAGCCATCCCGGACTCACTCGCGACAGTGCAAGTCGCGCACCAGCAAGTGAGTGTCGCCCGCCGTCACACCGTGCGGAGCCATTGTCGGTCTTGCCCGCGATGATGAGAGGCACACACCTACAACGCTCCCACGGGCACGCAGTCGAACCTCTAACTTGAGATACTTTGACTTTTCAAGATTCTTGTGATGTCTTATAATTTAGGATGGAGAGAGTATGACAAATCTCGTGCTGGATTCACCGGAGAATCATGACCTTGTTTATTAGATGCCTCCAAACTTCCGAAATCTTACAGAATTTTCCGTGACATCGAATACATAGAGCATTAAATATAGCTATGAAATAGGTTGAACAATAATTACCAAATATAAACAAAAGTGCCTCAATTTCAAAATTTTAAATAATTTTGCATCTAAACAAGGACATGAGCCCACCTGGCAGAGCAGCTCCACCTCCAGTCCTCCACAAGCTACCTGCTTCTGCTTGAGGCTTGAGCCGAACGGCAACGCAACGCTCCCTCCGTCCCATTTTCCATTCAGCCCCCCTGTAAGTTAATAATCCCCATTTCAGGTCAGTCTCTCTCACTCCAGACCTCCAGGGTCCAGTCTCGCCGTCGCCCCGACCGACCAAGCCCTAGCTCCGCCGCTCGCCGCCCGCCCCCAAATCGCCTGGGGCCGCGCACCAAGCGAACCATCCAGAATAGGGCCGCCGCCGCCGGCACCGCTGCCGGACGAGCTCATCGAGGAGATCCTGCTCCGCATCCCGCCGTCCGACCCCGCGACCCTCGCGCGCGCCGCGGTCGCCCAGAAGCGGTGGTGCCGCCTCGTCGCCGGCCCCGGATTCCGCCGCAGGTACCGCGAACTCCACCGTGCGCCCCCCACGCTGGGCTTCTTCTGCGACCCCCCCAGTACGGCGACGGCTTCTTCTCCACCAGCTTCGTCACCGCGTCCTCCTTCCGACCCAAGCCCCGCGGCGGCCCGGACCACCGCGAGTATCGCCCGGAGGAAGCGCGTCATGGCCTTGTCCTCCTCCGTAGAAGCTTCTACGGTATGTCTCCCGGCGCGGTCGTACCCCAGTTCGGCCTCGTCGTCTGGGACCCCATTACGGGCCGCCGGGTGGTGCTGCCGAGGCCAAATAGCTTCCGTCACAAGTGGAACTGGAAAGCCGCGGTGCTCTGCTCCGCCCCCGTCGGCTGGTGCGGCCACCTCGACTGCGACCGTGGGGAATTCATGGTGGTTCTCATTGGTGACTACCCAAGCGGTATGTTCTCCAGCGTCTACTATTCGGCTTCTGGCCATTGGAGCACACTCCTCTTTGCTCGGCACCTCAAGGGCCTCCACCTCAGTGGCTTCGGTCTTGGTGCGTACAGTGAGAAGAAGAGCAGGGCTCATGTGGAGAGTGCACTGTACTGCATGTTGGACAAGCGAAATAAAATCCTTAGGTTTGATTTACGCTCAAGGAAATTTTCTGTGATGGACCCACCTCCTCTGCTCTCATGTGAGGAATTTACTAGCTCTGAGCGAATTCAACTCGCCACCATGGATGACGGACAGCTAGGACTAGCGGTATTGCGCAAGTCTACACTTTACATATGGTCAAGGGACAAAGAATTTGGATGGGGAGGAACAAAAATCATTGATCTTCAAAAATGTGGTAATAAGCTTCCATCGACCATCCCACCCTTTTTGATTGGCTTCGCGGGAGACCATGGTCTTGTTTTCATGAACGCCGGAGATAATGGAATCGTGAGTGTCGACATTAGGTCTGCTCAGATGAAGGTATTCTACAAGAGTGCATGCATCTCCCGCATTGTTCCCTACATCAACTTCTGCACTCCAGGTACTTTTCTCAGACATCCTGATTATTATCTTATTCCTGTACTACCAACTTATCTTGGCTTTCCTCAAGAATAACGAGTTTTAAAAAATGCAACATCATCATTGGAGATGACTAGATATACAGGCTTATTCATTATTTGGGCAACATTATTTGTGTCACTCCTGAATGGATGTCTTATTCATTATGTTTTTGCAATTGAACGTCCTTGGAAATCACTAGATATGCATGTCTTATTCATTAGTCACACCTGAATGGATAATATTGATGTCAGGACAACTGATCAAATTTTTGGGCAACTGAAAACATAGCACTCTATTCATGTGGCAGTTCAGGATTTTGCCTATATGGGATAAATCATGAGTGCCACCAAGTTGTGTAGAAATTTATAATTTTTTGGGATCTGGGATTCACCTATAGTGAGATAAAATCCTAAGTGTCACCGAGCTGCATGACTAGTTATAAATTATGTTTCCAAATTTAAGCTGGGACATGAAGGTATCCAAAAGAAGGGAAGTCACTTCTTGCAACCCTGCATGTTCTTTTGCTATGAATCGTTATCACTTAACAACATAGAAATATGGATGATTGATGGCACCTATGCTTGTTCTTCTGTAATTATGAGTACATCTTCTCTTCTGATTAAGTGTGGTTAATACCTCTTGAGCTACTGATAACAAATTAGTGTTGTTTACCTTTTTGGTTAGCCATTAGTGGCAGCCTGTCAAATCTTGTGGTTGGTCAAAATGTGAAAACAAATATTCAGTTTGGACAAGCCGATTCCTCTGCCAGCTGATGTTTCTTTCAAAACTTTTTGCATTCATGCAGTAATGAGAGTGAGGAAAAGACAGAATGGAACAGGAGTGGGTTCTTCAAGTGTTGGGCGGTCATGTGTGGCCAGCAGACTTTCGAGTCAAGGTGAAATTGTGTAATAATTATTCTGAATGTCATGTGGTATATGTTGGATACCTCTTTAGCATTGGTGGGACTGTTGCTTGTTTCTGTGTTTCTTTCTTTAGGGTTTCTGCATTTTTCCATATATTTTCTCTTAACTTCCATAACTCTTAATTTTGTAGTAATAATGTTGAAACTTGAATGTTGTCGTGTGGTATTATGGTATATCCTGGACATATCTTCAACATTGGTGGATTGCTGCTGATTTCTGCATTTATATTGTTCCTCTCTTAAAACATTAATTTAGCTCAATCATGGTGTCATGCTATATTCGGCTTGCCAATAAGCTTTGACATTTCCTACTCCAACATGTACTCTAGTACTGAGGTTCCAATGAAATTCTGGAATTATTATGGTTCCTTTTTCCCCAAAAATACATATGCTGGAGAAAATGAACTTACATAATTAGAACAGTACAATTGTTTGCAGCTCAATGTTATCCTAAATGATTCTGTCTAGTTAAGACAGCCAATCAGTTGCAGGTAGGCAAACCCAGACATGGAAAAAGCGCCCCCCCCCTCCCCACCCTGTAGAACTAAATGGTTTATTCGAATGACATCCCCATATATTGCTCACCCTGGGAAAAGGGAAAAGGAAGGGATCCCAACGGAGTTTGAGTTTCCAAACTAGCCCTAAAAGGGATTGAGGTGGAAAAATAGTGCTTGAATAGACCCCCTTTCCCTATATTTTTCTTGTCAAAAGCCTTTATTCTCCTCCCTATCTCCCAGAGAAAGGGGACACTCCCCTATCCCCTTTCCTGTTCTTTGGTTTTCCCTTAATCCCCTCTCCTGAGCACGCATCCTCCTGGCTGCATACCCAGCCCCCTTGCCCGCTTGGGTGCTGGAGAAGGCAGGTTGCTTCCTTCGACGTGTTTCATAACCTTATTGTCGCTTTGAGCGGATCTCCTGAGGTTTGCCCTTCCAGGCTACCTCATGGCGGCGTCCGGTATTATAGGAAGGTTAATAAATTTACTGAAAATTTCAAGTCAGTAATTGAGCGGTGGTGTTCAAACTTCAAATGTTACTGACGGAATTGAGAAATCCATTTTGGAAATCTGGGGCCGAAATATTCGACAGGAATAAGTTTGTTGCTGTACTAGAGATTAGAGAGTGGCAAGTTGTCACTTGCAATAGTCCAGTGTTGGTGCATGTCATATCATCATGTGTGTGCTTGTTTCTGTGCAGCTGTTGATACTGGTGGACAGATCCAGCAGCCAGTGGACAGTCATCGAGCTCGTTCTGTTAGACAGCCGCAACCTCACCAACTTTGTCTTTCCTTTCTCCCCCCTCGTCGTCAGCTTGGCCACTCCCCTCCCCCTCAAGGTCCATGCTTTTCTGACGTTGTTAGTGTACTTGTCCATGTGTTCTTGTTTTTTTTTTGAGGAGAACAGGAGGGGCACGCCCCTACTGGAATATATTAAAAAAAACTCAGAGTACAAATACAAAAGGAGGGTTGAGCTCAAAAAGAGGCTCAAGAAACAAAAAAGGAAACAAAGAAAATGAACCAAGCTAAAGAGATTACACTAGATTGTTTAACCATAATTCAATTGAGGGGAAGTATTTTTTCTTAGCGCGCAAAAGCAGGAGCGCGAACTCTTCTTTGAACTCTTTTTTGGAGGTTTGCACTGAAGGCTGGATTTGGTTGAAGATAAGTGCATTTCTAGCTTTCCAAATTGTACAACACATTGTTAGGCAATAGAATATGCCGCATGTAAATTATGGATTAGTTGCTATATATTAGCAGATGTAAATCATTAGTTGCTATATATTAGCAGATGTAATCAAGGGATTTACCCTTGCCTTGTAAAGCAAGGCCAACCGGTCCTATATAATAGAAGGCACCCCCTCCCATTGAGGTGTGGCCAATTGCCCCATATCCTGGTATTTTACATGGTATCACGAGTCCAGGTCCCGATCTAATCTCGCGACTCTTTCCTATCCAGTCCCGCGAGCCTTCCTCCCCCCCAGCGCCGCACACCTCCCCTTGGGCGCCGCCCTCCTCCACCCCTCCTCATGGGAACCGAATCCGACCTCATCTCTGCCACCAGCACCGCCCTCAAGAGCGATGCTGCCCCCATGATCTGCCCCTTCGCCACCATCAACATCAAGCTCGACGTCCCCATGACCCTTGAGTTGAAGCCCTCCAACTTCACCAAGTGGTCGACGGCGTTCCAGGCCACGTGTGGCAAATTCGGGCTGATTGTTATGATTTCAGTAAAAAAGGGTACTTGTAGCTGGTTTCTGAATCCATCTAAGTTCTGTAAGAAATTCAAGTGTTGACTTGTCTGAATTTGTAGCCAGATCCAACAGCTATTTGCAAAAGGGCAATGAATGAACAGGTGGCATAATGATTCCTCTATCGATCCATTGCATAGAACACAATTATAATCCTGGAGGTCCATGTTTTTTCTTCTGAGGAGCTCCCTGGTGCTTAATCTATCTTTTAACATCAACCAACTGAAGACCTTATGTTTATTCTGGCAAGAGCTCTTCCAAATTCTCTTAAAAGCAGGATGAACTATAGCATGACCACTGAGGTGCCTATATGCTTTGTTAACTGAATATGTACCTGATTGCCATATGCAATTCCATGTATCAGGTTCAGCAGATAGAGCCAGATTATTAATGTCTGCACTAAATTGATCTAGTTGTGCAAAAGCTTGATTTGACAGAGGCAGGTGAAAGAGGGAAATTAAGCTTGAGCAATCTTTTGCAGCTGCTAAAGTTGTTGTTTTAGATTTAGCAAAGGAAAACAACTCAGGATAGGCCTACATAGGCACTTTATTACTCCATAGATCTGACCACAGATAACATGAGCTTCCATTTTTAACAGTGGGCATAGCCAAGCCTTTAAATTTATCCAGCAGCTTTAAAATGTCTCTCCACCAGAAAGAACCTTTTTTTGTTTGTGGGGGCAAGTTTCCAGAACTATAGTAACTCTCCCAGATCAAGGATACCCAAGGGATGTCCTCCTTGTTCAAGAATTTATAAAGATGTTTAAGTAGCAAGGCCTCATTCTGAGTTTTTAAATTTAGGACTCCTAACCCTCCTTCTTCTTTTGATCGGCAAACACCTGTCCAAGCTGCCTTTGGTCTCTGTTTTGCATTAATGTCAGCTCCTGTCTAGAGACAGTGCTTTCTGTACTTATCTATCTGATTAATGACTGTAGCATGCATGGCAAAAGTTCCCATACAGAAAGTTGGGAAAGCTGTGAAAACTGAGTTTGTTAATTCCAGTCTGCTTGCTTGGTTTAGGAAGGTTCAGGTGGCAGCCAACCTTCTTTCACATCTGCTTACTAGTGGAGAGAAATCAATTACTCTTGGCTTTGTCAAGCTAAGTGGCAAACCAAGATAAGTGAAAGGTAAATTCCCTTTCTTACAACTAAAAGTTCTTGCAAGGTGGTCAAGTCTTTCCTCTGAAATGTTAATTGGTACCATGACTGACTTGTTGTAATTCACTTTTAACCCTGTTGATTCACCAAAAGAGTGGAGGAGAGCCTTCAAGGTAATCAGTTGTCTGCCACATGCCTCCATTACTATCAAAGTATCATCAGCATACTGAATAATTGGGAAGTCTGAAGTATGTCTTAGGGGTAGTGGAAGCTTAAGAAGATTTAGGTCCTTGGCTTGATTAGTTATTGACTGGAGCAAATCAGCAACTAGGACAAATAAAAGAGGTGAAAGAGGGTCCCCTTGTCTAACCCCTCTTCTACAATGAACTGTTTTCCCAGGTATTCCATTTAGAAGCACAGATGAAGTTCCAGAAGCAAGCAAATTTCTAATCCATTGTATCCACCTAGCCCCAAAGCCCTTTGCATTTAGTATTTCGATGATTGCTTCATGTTCCACCATATCAAATGCCTTTTCAAAATCCAATTTGAGAATTATCAATTTTTTCTTAGACTTATGACAAAGGTGTAAATATTCAAGTGCCCATGCCAAACAATCTTGAATTGTTCTGGTCTTGATGAACCCATACTGGTTTCTGTGAATCAGCCTCTTTATTACTTTCTGTAGCCTGTTCGCAAGTACTTTTGTCAGTAGCTTCAGTGAGGTGTTCAACAATGATATTGGCCTATAATCAGAAGTAGTGCTTGGGCCCTCTTTCTTAGGAATCAGGGTGATATAGGAGGAGTTCAGGCTTCTCAAGCAAATAGTGTTATTACAGAAATCATGACAAAGTCTATAGAAGTCATTTGCTATGAGAGGCCAACAACCCTTCAGAAATTCATTGCTAAATCCATCTGGTCCAGGGGATTTATTGTTAGGTAATTCAGCAATCACATGATCAATTTCTATTTTGCTAAAAGGTGTCTCAAGCCCTGTTAAGTCTTCAGAGTTGCTGAGAAGAGTATCCAGGTTAAAAAGCATGCTGTTGAATTCTGTCTTACCCAACCTTTCCTTGAAAGCTTCCCAAAAGTGATTAGCCTTTTCCTCATGTTGAGTCAGGAGATTTCCTTCATTGTCCTGAACAAAAGCAATTGTGTTTCTCCTTTTTGTGATAGTTGCATGTGCATGGAAGTACCTTGTTCCAGCATCACCCTCCTTTACCCAGTTTATTTTTCCTCGCTGCTTCCAGTATGTCCTCTTTTGTTTGAGCAGTGAGATGAGTTTGGAACTAACGATGTCTCTGAAATTCCATTCAAAAAGGGATAGGTCTCTAAAGCACTCTATAGCATCTAACATGTATAAGACTGCCTTAACATTAGAAATGGAGGATGTTAGGCTTGTGGAATTTAACTTCCAGGATTTTAGAAGCTTTCTCAGATTCTTGAATTTAGCTGTGATGGTTTTTCCCTGGACATCAAAAGGGACATTTCCCTGGACCTGTTGCTGCACTGGTATGGGGTCCTCATCAGGTGGTCCAACATCAAGCATTTCCTGCTGAAGAATCTCGCACTGTATGGTCCACGATTCTCCTTCAAAACCTTCAGGGTCAGTAAATATTATAAATTGTGGGATTGATTCCAGATCAACCACTCTTGCTCTGACAAAAACTCTGGCCAGGTGTGCTTCAGAGGCGGTCCAGCTGATTATTTTCCCGAAAGAGCCTATCACTTGCTCAACATAATCATCCTGCCGGTAATCTATATGAAACCCCAGTAGCATTAGTCGTACTTCCCGATTAAAATAAATCTTACGCCAATTTCTCCCCTGATCATGACGGGTAAAAGAGATGTTGACATCATCAAACTGATGGGGGCTTTCAAGAACAAAGGTGTCCCTAGAGTGATCAGAAGCAAAACGAACAAAAGCCTGTCCTAGGTGAGTGGGTTGAATGTCATGAATCGGAACTCTTTCCCGCTCAAAGAACTCTCTAAGCACTTCACTGACCATAGCGAAGTTCAGAGAATTACCCCGCAAAGGAGTGATGGTTGCAATGGCCACAGTCTCATGTCTCGGCTGAGGACGCGAGTGAGCCACCGCACGCACCATGGATACTCTGTTCGGAACCTGCTCCAAATCCACTCTATCGGGCAAGAATGTTCTTGGATCCGCCCGTTGGAAGGCCAAGATCGAAGACAAAGCTGCTGAATTGCATCCGAAAGAGTTGTGGTAGCCCGTTGTTGTACAACACAGTGTATTATGCGGGGTGGAAGAGGAAGGGGCACCCCACGCAAGTGGATTGTTACTTCTATTTTCTTCTCCTGATCTGTGGGTCTTCATTGTATTAGGCCTATCACTAGTAGACTTAAGAGGTAATGTCCATGGTATTATTCTGACCTCAGGCGCCGGCTGAAGCGCCAATCCCAGCACTCAACCAATCAGTAAAGGAACTAAATGTTGCTGGACTACTTGTGCTTGGCTCAAGAGGCACTCTCGGAACCTTGGAAAACCACTTGGGCTGCTCAAGAGGAGCTTTTCCTTTAATACTCTGCTTTTTACAGCATATTAACTCCTTCATCACTTGTGTCGAGATGCTGCTGCTCAATACAACTGACTGCAACATGTCCCTCTCATGCACTTGTGGCATCTAATCTTGGACCTCAGTCTCTCCTTGAATGTTTGTCTGAGAGACATCTTGAACAAATCTTGGGTTAATTCTTTCTATTTGTAATTCTTTCTATTGTCAAATTCGATGCTTCAGTAGTCCATTGCATTGCATCATGTTTAGTAGTGGAATGGTGGAGTGAGAGTGTGATGCTTTATGTTTGATGCATTTGACCGGATATGTGTCCTCATTCTTATGTGGATCATCTGGTCCATTTGGACCTATGCTGTGTTTGATTTCAAACTTTAATTTAAATTAGGTTTCCCAAATTATGGATTTTAATGTTCTTCTTTGGGTGTGTGGTATAATCATACTTTTTTTGGAATTATTATGAAGTTGAAATGGAGTTTGAAGGGGATTCTTCTACAACCAGTTTAGGGGAGTAGGGGAAAAGGGAATGTTAGAGATGCACACTAGTGGCCCATGCGGTGAGAACTGAGCGTTAGCAGCTAAGCTAGCTAGTTACAACCAGCTAAACTAGTAGTAATACAGAAATCATGTTCGTATCCAACAAGATCAGTGTGTGTGGAAACTAGTTGGCATAACCCTAAGTTTGTGAGAGTGTTATATGGGGTGGTTAATACCTTAAAGTATTTGATTTGTTGCACTCCATGCATTTCATCTGTGTGACATACCCCACTGTTGTTCCGTTATATTTTCCAAGTTTTTCCTGTGACATGTGGCATTTGGTTTACTATCGTGACCAATGTCAAAATATATCTGGAGCATGACCATGGTTTTTGTAAGTATTATGATTATTAATAAGAGGGTTAGCTGACTCCATTTGCATTTCATAACATACTGTTTATTTCATCTGCACCATTATTTCATAAACTAACCGGCTATTTCATTCCACTGTTTTGACTACAGGCAAATAGCTGCTGCTGTTGGGTTGTGGAGGAGGCTATCATCAGTTGGTACACCTAAAACGTCGGACCTTACAGTGGATCACTTGCTGCATGGACTCGGCTATAGTAGTAGTTAGCAGCGCAAAGCCCTCTCTCAAAACTATCTGAAACTCCTACTATATCATGTGTTTTGCTTGTTGACCAAGGGGAATCTAGCAGGACCTCTGTGTTGAGGGCAACTGTTCTGATATTATACCCCTTTAGGCAACCAATGACTTTAATGTAATGTAGCAGATATCCAGTATGTGTGGATCTTGAAACCATTGGGCACAAGATCATTGAACACACGATCATTGTGTTCGTATCTTCTGAAAAACCTGTGTTCGTGAAATCCTAGGTGACAAAACTGATAATCGAGTTAGAAACCATGGGCCAGTTTAAGTTGAGTTGAAGTTACTTTCTCTGAAGCTGTCCATGTTATGTCATTCCTCTTACTTTGCAGCAGCTTTCTGAACACTTCAGGTGTCTCATTTCAACTGTCATCAGTAGGTTCTGCAACTGTTTTTTTTTTGAATGGAATCAGATTGTGGTATGCTTTGTCATTGCTCGCCAAATGCCATCCTGAAGCATGAGCTATTTGTTCTGTGCGTGCCTGGCAGTGCTGCTCTCATCCTCTTGGCAAATGGCAATGAGCCAATGAAAGCTGGTTATGCTGAAAAATGAATCTGAAGTTCAGTTTTAGTGTGAACAAGCATTGGGGAGTGTCCCTTCAGTTCAGATTCAGACATTCAGTTTACAAGTAGAACAGTGTAGGTGTCTCATATCTGCATGGTGTGAACGAATTGAAAAGATCATAACGAGTAAACAAAAGAATAGTTGCAACCATAGGATTCGCTGTGTGTTAGTTGTTGATCTTTTTCTTAAAAAAAAACAAAAAACAAACAAAACTGTACTTTTGGGTAAGGGGGGAGGGGGGCATGACCCCCAACATACCGATGGCAAGAACCAGGAGGAAAACAAACAGGTTTTGGGTTTTTAAAATGCCCCCCCAAAATCGGGCCTCATTTGTTTTTTGGGGCTTGGGTGGGGCGGGTGTATTTTCAAGCTAAATTTGGGCACTTCACTTGTCAAAACACAAAAAAGGTAAGAAATTTTCCAAAAAAAAAAGGGGGGCAAGCCTTCCTTAATGGTTTCTACCTCCAGGTAAAAATCTACTTTTTTCTTTTTAATCATATTCAGAAATTTTTCTTGTTAAATAAAAAAATATTTGGGGAATTTGATTTAAATTTTTTTTTTTTTAACCCAAAACCAAAATCTTTTGTTGTGGTCTTTTTGAAAACCCGGGGTTTTAAACGGGGTTGGGAATTTAAAATTTCCTTGCATTTATTTTATTGGAAATGGGGTTTTTGATAAGAGCTTTTTGGTTAGGGGAGTTCATTATTTTCAACTTTTTTTAAATTACTAAGTATTTTTCCTTTTTTAGGTTCTCCATTTATTAGCCCCGTTATAAAAGATTAACAAAATACAATAGATGGTGATATTCTAAAAAATTGATGGATTTTATTTTTGTCTCAAATTATTTTGTGTAGGTTTTCTTTAACTGTGTTGCTGCTTTTCTTTTTTTGATTTTGGGCAAAATTTTTCATAAAGGAAATTTTTTTTTTTGTCTTGGTGTTTTTTTTAAAAAAAATAAAATTTCTGCACCCGGGGGGAGAGCTTTTGGGGTGAGGGCCCAAAAGGGGGCGGCTAAAAATGCAAAAAAATAAGGTGCTTTGTCAAACTGTTTGATAAGGGAAAAATTTGGTATAGAAATTTTAAATCATTGCAAAAATGGGGTAAACTTTTTTTCTTATTGAGATTGGTGCACCTGCGGGTTCTATTTTTTTTTTTTAATTGGCTTTCCCTTTTTAAAATTTTTTAGGTTATACGGTTTGTTTTTAGGGTTTTTTTTTGTTTTTTAATTTATGTATTGCTTGAATAAACCCCAAAAATTTTGCAATTAATCTATTGTTATAAAAAAAGACTGAATTTCATACCCCCCTTTTTTTCTTAATAAGTATTGTGGTTCAGTTCTTGGGTTTTAATCGCTTGGGGAAACCGAGTTTGTTTAATTTTTTTTGGAAGGCAGTGGCCAAAGAAGGTTTTTACAAGTGCTTCCATATGACCATTGAAAAAAAAAAAAACCTTCGCCAAATTTTGCTACAAAAATTTCGGGAATGAAAAAGAAAAAGGGCGTACCCCTGCCGTAGGCCCCCCCAGAAATAAAATTGATCAAAAAATGATCTTGCTGCACGCCCTAACTTGTTAAGCTTATAAAATTGTCATAAAAATTTGTTTTGAATTTTAATGGGTTAAAAAGGCTCACTCAATGATTTTTTAATTGGGAGCCGTTGGGTTTGTTTTTTTTACACAAGGGCCGTTTTTGGGGGCCCCATTAAACAGTGTCAAAAATTCCTTACAGTACATCCAAAAGACTATTAAGGTATATATTTTAAAATAAATATCAGGGGAAACCTTTATTGTGCATTGACAAAAAAAATAAATTTTTCCCAAAAGTATCATTTTTTATTAAATTTTGGATCCTTTTTTATTTAAAATTGGGTTATAGTCAAACTTTTTTTTACTGTATAAAAACTTAAGGAAAAAACTTTGGAATACTTTGTTTATTGAAAGTAAAAAGCGAATGAAATTTAACATTATGCCCGTTTTTTGGCCCGAAACAATTGAAAGTAGTTTGGTACTGCCAACCTTGTTTGGGAATTTTTTAAAAAACAAAAAAAAAGTCGCTTGTGAGGGTTTTAAATCACAAAAAAAAACTGTATAAAAAGAATAACGCAAAATTTTGCAGTGCCCTATTTCAATTTGTTACGTAGATGTTGGGGTTGTTCCAAATTCCCTCCAGGTATGGGGGGGTTTCTGAGGAGCGGGTGGAGGCCCCCGCCGGGGGGGCCGGGGTTTCGGGGGAGACTTATTCTCTTGTAAGCCCCCCTGGGGGTAAAACCCCAAAAACCTTAAAGTGATTTTTGTTTTTTGGCTGGTGCCCGGGTTTTTTTCCCCTTCACACAAAGGGGTTTTTCCCCCAAATTTTAAATCGTTTGTTTCCTTGGGCTTGTTTTTTTATTCTTTTCCTTTTAAGCGCCAAAAAAAATTGTAAAATTTGTTAAAAACTAGTGATTACTTAAGATTTTTTAGTGATTTCAGAAATTGGGGGGGCCCCCAATCATTCATTAGGCAATTCCCCCCCCTGATTCCCAAGGGGGGGAAAACTTTCCCTTGAGGAACCCTGTGTTTGTACAAAACAGTTGTATAAACCCCAAGTTTAAAATTCTTGGAAAACACGTTTTTTTCTTCTTTCTCTTGTGCAATGACGTGTAGTCTCCTGGTTTTTGGGGGGAAAACCAGGTTTAGGGGGGGGCCGGGGGGGTTATACTCTGTCAATAAATTAAAAAAATGCCCCTTGGTTTGCTTTTTTTTTGTGGTATTTGGTTTCCTGTTGGCCAGGTTTTAAAAAGGGTAATTAGTTTTAAAAAAGGGGTTTCCTTCCCCTTGCTTTCAAATTGCGGCTTACCCCCTCTCAGCTCGCCACTTGAAATTTATTTTTATGTTTAAAACTGGGGGTAAATAGTGGGGGTTTTGATGAGGAGCAGGGGGTTTTCATTTCTGCCCTAAACGCAAATTGGGGCGAATGAATTTTTCCCCTTTGGGACCCTGAGGGTCGCAGCAGCTTTTAAAAAAAACCTTTTTAATGTAGGGGGAAAAATTATAGGTAAGTATTATTTCATAGGAGATTTTTTTGGTAAAGGGGGATTTATGAAATTTTTGTAGTAGCAAAGCTGCCAATAAAACGTCGGCTCTATGTCAGGAAAAAGTTTGCCGACTCCCCACCTTTTTCCCCGGGTTAGTGATGCTGAAAACCCCCAAATCCCCTTGTTGTGATTCCATGTTTGGGCCATTGTCGGTTGTCACCGGGGGGAAAGGTTCCGAGAAGCTTTGAGGAAACCAGGGGTTATTATTTAAAAAATTTAATTTTAAATTTATTAAAAAACGGGTTTTAAAGATTTTGAATAAACAATTTATATCAATTTAATTTTTTTTTAAATTTTTAAAAAAATTTTGTTTCTGAAAAAAAAAAAAAAAATTTTTTTTGGGGTACAGAGAGTTAGTCGACTACCTAGATGCAACTAACCTTTTTGGATTTAATTGATTTGTTTTTTTTCTTTTAAATGTTGATATTGTGTTTTTCTTTAAATTTTTTTACTAACAATTTGATCTTGCATGTGCAATGTTATATTTTTTGAATTTTTGTTTTCCCTTTATTTCCAAATGCCACTAACTTGTCAACTTAAGGGGTTTTTTGTTTCGTCGATTTAAACCCCCATGGTTACGGGTGAAAAGGGTATTTGTTGGGTTTGGAGAATTTAAAATTGCAACCGATTGCAGGTAATCTTTTGGGCCCGGAGACCATGCCCCCCCCCCCGAGCTGTTCTTCCCCGTCGTTGCTTGTCCATAACCAAAAAGCGATAAGCTTGGGTGCAAAAAGTTAAGGGGGGGTTTTTTTTGACTTTCCCCCTTCCTTTTAATAACAAAAACACCTAATTTTTTTACCTCTGCCCTGGGGCGAACCAATGTTCCCTTTTGGGTTCAGAATCGAACTCTCCCTAGAAAAACCTTGTCAAAAACTTTGAAAAGGGGGAAAAACGTGAACCCCCCTTCCTTTCGGGCCAATAATCTTGTAAAACCCCAAACCGGGTTTTTGTTTTGAAATGTTCAGATCAGGAGTACTGGGGCTTTTTGGGGATGCCTCAAACCCCCCGGGGGTTTGTCCAAAAAAAAAAAGGATTTGTTTTTGTCTCTACAACTTCCTTTTTTTTTAAAATTGTATCGGGATTTTAAAATTTTGGCAAAAAAAAGTGGAGCGGTTTTAAAAAAAGTAAAGGGGGGGCATTCAACGGCCAAGTGTAAAAAAGAAAGTGCGATCTCTTGCCAGGGTTAGAAAAGGCAGGGTTTTAAATTTCCTTCCGAAAACCAACGCATGCATCTTTTTTCTTGTACGGGTTTAAGGAAGAGTTTTTGGTTAAATCCCGTTCCAAATTTTTTAATTAATTTTCTCTTTTTTTCCTTTCCTTTTTAAAAAAATACTGAAAAAAGGTGGATAGCAAGTTGGCTTTTTTTTGCCTTTTTCCCGGATGTAAAACTTCAAAAAAGTATTTCCAAAAAAAATTTTTACAAAAATTTTATATAGGTTAAATGTCGGTTTAGACCCGGGGAAGCCCCCAACTTTTAAATTTGTTATTCGGCTCCCTCCCCGCGTCAAGAAGGACCAAGTTTTCCTGGTTCGGGAAAGGGCCCCCTTTCGCCCGCGGGGAGGATATTTGTTTATCTTGCCCCGGGGGTGCTTACAGGGGGCAAGGGGGTTTAAAAGGGGTGTCAAAGTGATCGGGCCCAAAAGGGCTGTCCGGGGAGTTTGGGGGGTTTTTGAGGCGAGAAAGCAATCGTGGGGTTTGCGTTTTTACCCCGGTTTTTCCAATGTTAAGCCTGGGGTGGGGGTTTGAATTCACTGGGTTGGCTCGCCCCCTTTCGTTCCCCCCCCACCCCCCCCTTTTATGAAAAAGGGGAGGTAGGGGGTACAACCCCAAAACTGTAAGGGGGGGAGAGGTGTCCGGGGCCCCCATCCGTCGAGGGGATTGGGTTTTTTTTTGTAGGGGGGCCCTCCGCCCCCGTGTTCAAGGGTGGGGGGCAGGGGGGGCCTACCAGGGTTTGGCGCGGTGGCCCCGTAGGGGGTACGAATCCCCTTGGCGGGGGGTTTGGTGGGAGCCATGGGGGAGTGGTTGGTGCGGGGTGGCCCCTTGGTGGGGGGGGGGTCGGGGCCCGGGGAGTGCCCGTCTTTTCCCCAAGGCACAGTGGGGTCGCCTGTTCGGGCTAGGGGGGGCCCCTGGCTTCCGTCCCTGTAACGGGTACAGGGCCAACAGTTGATGGAAACCCAGGCGGAAAAAGGGATTTGCTGCAGTAGGGGGGCCCCCTGGCTTTAGGGGGGCAGGGGGCGCTTTGGGTTTTTTCCCTTTCCCCGGGAAAAATGGATGATCGAGCCCCCCTCACGGGTTTCTTCGCCCCCCTTTTTTTTTAGGGTGGGGAAAAGGGGGGTCTTTTCAAACCCCCCCAAAACCCTTTTCCCTAAATGGGGATCGTGGGAAAGGTGGGGGGGACGTGGAGGGGGTTCTTTTTGCCCCCGCCCGTCTGTTGAGGAAGGCCGAAGGGCGGGAGGGGGGTTGTTAGTTCGCCTCCTTCCGTCTGTTGGAGGATTGGGGGGTCTTTTGTTCGCCCCCGTGTCGCTGGGGGGGGGAAAGGGGGGGGGTTTTTTTTAACCCCTTGCCTCCTTCTGCGCGCCCCGCCCGGGCCGCCCAGGTGGTTCTTTTTTGGCGAAGGGGCCTTTTGATGGGCCCCCTTCCCTGGTTGGGGGGTTTGGTGGATCCTGCCTTAAAAAGGGGTTTTTTTTTTAAAGGTTAGTATTACCCAAAAGTTAGGGTCCCCTTCCTTTGACCCGACTCCCCCGAACCCTTTCGGGTAAAAAAGGGAATTTCCTAGGGGTTTTTTTGTATGACTGCAGGGTTATCAAGTCGTTTCCCCCGGGGGGGGCACGCAGCGCACCCCGGGGTACCCCCAGGCCCCAAAGGGTTTAAGAAAACCTTGGGGGGTTTAAAGGTGTTTTTTTGGGGGGTTTTTAGGTTCCTGGAGTCGGCCCCCATAAGGGGGTTTTTTTTAGTTTTTCCTTGGAAAGGGGGTTTTGGGGGGGCGTCAAAACCCTTTCGAGGGGCCCCCCTTTCGATGAGACCCGGGCGGCCTGTTTGCCTCCCATCGGGGGGATCCTTGGGTATCCCGTGGTTACCCCCTGGATTTCCCCCCGGGGGGCCTCGAACTTCTCAAAGGGGAAAACGCCCGGGGGCCCCCCGGGGTTTTTCCTGACTCGGTTCCCGGGGGGGCGCTGTAACCCTTTTTGGGGGGGCCCCCCTTCGATCCCTCGGGTTGGGGTTTTGGCCGGAAGCCATAGCCGGGGGTTCCTCCCAAAACCTGGACTCGGGGGGCCTTTAAAAACCCTTGAAAAGGGGCCGGCCTTTTCCCCGGGGTTTTAAACAAGGGGTCACGTCCTTGGGGTTACCTCCAAAAATAGCGTTTTCGTCGTGCGTTACCTGCCGTAGGGCGTTTTTTTAGGAGTTTTTCCTTTCGGCCCGGGGTGTAGCGGCTGATGGGGCGACGTGGGGGGGGACCCTGACGCGACAGGTACAGCTTATCCTTAAAAAAACCGAGGGGCGGTTTTAAGGGGGCGCTTAAAAATGCGGAGACTCACCGCCCTTTGTGGAAAACCCGGCCTTTGGGCTTCCGTTTTTTAAAAAACCGGGAAAAGGGGGCCCGGGTTTCCCCCCAGCCTTGCTTCCCTTGCCTCCTTCTTTTTTGCCGTTCCTTTTTCGCTCCCCCCGACCCCTCTGGGGGCGGGGGAAAGAAGAGGGAAGTTCGGCAACGTACCTTCCCCTCCAACCGGGGCCCCACGCTTCTCTGCCCCCGGGGGCCAAAACCTACAGCCCGGGGGCCCCCGATGCCGGGCTTTCGCGTCGGGGGCCCGGGGGGGGTCGGGGGAGACTTGGGGAGGCGGCCCCTCCGGCCCTCCCTCCGGGAAACCCCCGGAGGGGAGGTGTTTTCAAGCGGGGGGGAAAAGCCCAACCCCTTTTTTGGGTTTTTGGGGGTTCTTGAACTTTCCACGGGGGGATGGGTTCTCCCCCCAAACCGTCTTCCCCGGGGGTTTTCCCCACCCAAAACGGCGGGGGAACCCCCCAAGCACCCCCCCCCCAACGGCATCTGCCAGGGCCCCCGTTTCAACCGCATGTAAAAGGGAAAAATGGGGGGGGAAAACACGGGAGTTGGTTCCCCTTTTCTGGGTGGCCCTTTTCCCAGCTTTCCCCGGAAGCGGCACCGGGGAAAAGGGTCGGGGGGGGGCTGCCCCAATCCTAAAGGGGCGGACCGTCACCCGGCGAAGCTCATTTTGGCCACTCCGGATGGCACCTGGGTGGTTCTACCTGGGGAACGCGACGACCTGTTCCCCCCCTTCCCGGGGGGGACGATCATCGGGGCCCGATACTGGGGTTTTTGGGACGTCGGCACAAGAACCCAGAACCCCCTCCCCCCAACTGCTTGGGCAATTTCCCCCTAAAAAAGGCAGGGTTAAAAGGGCCATCGTGGCGTGGGCGTTCCATAGCGGGGGGTCGCCCCGTTGAGGCCCCCCGTTCCCTTTTAACAAAAGGGGCCCCCGAGGGGGGGGTTTAAAAAAGGGGGCCCCCTTGCGGAAGACATTTTCCCCTCGAGGGGGTGGTCCCCCGGTGCGCCCCTCCTTCGCCGGGGGGTTTAAAAGGTGGGGGGCGTCGCCAGTCCCCCCAATGACCCGGATCACGGGCACGTCCGCTGGTATTGTCACACCCCCTTTTCAAGAAAAAAAACAAGTGCAAAAAGGCTCATTTCCCCCGGGGTATTTCCCCCCACATGAGTTGACAAATTTTAAAAAATTTTTACACAGTGCTTTTACTTTGGAAAAAAATTTCTTTTTTATGGGGCGGGGAAAAAAATAATTTTCTAAACCGATAATGGGGAAAACTCCGGGGGACGGGTTTTACTGGTTGACCCAAAATTAGTACCATTCCCCGGGAGTTAACCCCCAAATTTTTTTTTGGGGGGTTTTTAATGAAGGGGGGGGCACAAGTACTCAAAAAATTTTAAAAGGGGGTTTAAAAGGGGTCAAAAAAGGATAGGGTTCAAAAAAGGGGAAGCTTTTTTAAATAGATCAATTTCCCCTATTATTTTCAATTTTTCCCCAAGGAAAATTTTTCATAAGCTAAAAAAATTTTTCCCTATCAAAAGTAAATGAAAAATATCAAAAATTAAATTTCCCCATGCTAACCCACAAAAAGAAAAAAAAACCAACAAAACTGTGATTTTTTTGGCCCCTCTTTTCGTGAGCACCTATAGTTTTTTTTTAACTCTATCGGGTGGAATTTACCCCACTTTTTTTCCCAGATCCCGGGTTTTTTTAATTTTCCCCAAAACACTCCCAAGGGGGCGGGCGGGTTTAAAATATAAACCTTCCAAGGGGTTTGTTTTAAAAAGCAGGGCCGCAAGGCTCGGGCGGGGGGGTTTTTAACCCAAAAATGCTACGGGCAACCCTTTTTGGGGTGGCCCTAGAAGGAAAACCCACATACCCGTTTTTGGCACGTTCCATTGCAAAAAAAGGTTAAACCCCTACAAGCTGAAAACCCCACTTACAAAAAACCGACCCCAAAATTTGCCCTCGGGGTTTTACTGTATGCCCCCGTTTTGGACAAAACCCTTTCCCCTGTTGCTAAAAGCAAGTTTTACCATTTTCTTTAAACCTTAAACCCTTTTTTTTCGGGGGATCTGTTTTGAGCACTAGAAAAATTTTTCAATGTGGTGGAAAAACTTTTTTTGAAAGGTTAAAAAGGGAAAAAATTTTTGGGTTTTTTCCCAGGGGGAAAGGAATTCATGCATATAGTTTTTTAATTGGGAAAAAGGACAAAAGGTTTAAACCCAGTTTTAAAAAACCTTCTTGGAAAATTTGTTGTTTTTGGGGGGCTTTAAAAAGAGAAACTCTCTCTTAAAGGATTGCCAACTTTTTTCCGTTTAACAAAAACACCTTACAAAAAAGCCCCCCCAAAACAAAAGAAAAAAAAAAACTAGGGGTTAAAAAAAGGGCCCCCATCAAAAATAAAACAAGAAAAAAGGTTTTTCAAAAAAATCACGTAACATTCATCACATAGACCTTGAATCAAAAAACGGGGTTTTTAACAAAAAAATTAGGAAATTTAAAGGGGATTTTAAAAAGAGAGGGGTTAAAGGGCAACGGAAAAAATTTTTTTTTTATTTTTAAAAAATTACATAGTTAAAAAAATATACTACTGGAAGACCCCAAAAAAATACAGATTTTCCAACTTGAATGGGCGATTTGGTTTTTTAAAAAGAGTGAAATAGAAGCTTTTTTAATAGGGGGGGCCCCCAAATTTTTTAAAAAATGTTTTTTCCCTTTTTTTTTCAAATAAAAGAACCCAAAAATTTACGCTTTCCAAAGTCAAAAGCGTTTCCCTGACGGCCCAAGGAGGGGGTTGGCATTAAAAAGGGATTTCAGGTCCTTTAGCAAGTTTCCCACAAGGGTAAAAAGCTTGGGATGTCCTTCAAAGGGGGAAACCCCCGGGGGGATTAGACAAAAAGGGGGGGAGGGGGTGGGGCCGGGGAAGGGAGGGGGGGGGGCGGTCCGCCAGAACCCGCCGTGGAGCTCGTCGGGGGGGTAAAAAGAGGGCCGGTCCATCAAAACTAACCGAGGGGTCCGGGAAAAGGGAGGAGGGCGATTTTCACCAGGGGTTTTTGGGGGGGGCCCCGATTAGGGGCAGAGAGGGCTGCCGCCCCTTTAGCGGGGGGGAAAAGGGGGCTCCCTGTTACGGCAAATGGTCACGGAGGGCAAGGAAACGGGAATTGAAACGGGGACGGTTGGGGTCCTCCAAAACTTTCCAGAAGCGGGGGCTCGCGGGGTACCGAGGCTTGGGGGGCTGAAAAAGGCGGCAGAAAAGCTCTGCGTTGGGGGGCGGGGGCCCGGGGTTGCGGAAAGGGGGGGAACGGATAAAAAGGGAAGGGTTTTTCTATTTTTGAGTGCGGTTTGCCAAGGGGAAGGAACCCAAGAAAGGGGGGTTGGAAGGGTTTTTCACGGCTCACCCGGGGTTTTTTTGGGGCCCCCCCGGGCTCTTTTTCCCACGTTGGGGGGGCTGAAAAAAGGGGGGGGGGGGCGTGGGGCGGGGGTTGGGGGTTTTGAGGAGTCAGGCGCGACTGGGTTGGAAAAAATCCCGAGCAAGGATGAAAGGGGGTTTTGGGGAAGGTTTTCTGTCGGCGCTTTTTCTGTTTGCGGGAAGAAAGGGAAAAGGAAGGGACCAATGTGGGGGGCGGGGGTCCGGTAAAGGGAAAAGGGGAAGGAGGGGATGCCCGGGGGGGCCCATTTCCCCCGGTGTCACGGGCAAAAAGGGGGGGAGCGGGCTCCCTCTCTGGGCCTTGGCCGTGGCCAAGAGAGAAAAAAGGGGGGAGGGGAAAAAAAGGGCCCCCGCCCCCCGGGCCCCGTTCAAAGGGGGGGGAGGGGGTTTGGGGGGCCGAAGGGAAACCCCCCCCCAGGGGGGATAGAGAAAAAAAATACCTTTTCAATTTTCCCCAAAATTTTAAATTTTCAAGGGTTTCCAAGGAATTTTCAAAAACAAAAATTAAAGCCCCTTTTTAAATATGGTTTTTTTAAAATTATTTTGGGGCTTTTTAAAAACAAAACAAAAAAAAAAATCAAATTTTCCAGCATGAAAGCAGTCGAGTAACGGGTTTTAGTGTGCGGCCACTTTTTTTTTTTAAGGGGGTTTTCTTCTTTTGAAAGGGAAAAAGGGGGGGTCGGAGGGGGTGGGGGGTCGAGCCGCAGTGAGAGCTCGAGGATGGGAAGGGCCGCCTAAAACGTCAAGGGGCGGCCGCCCAAAATACCCGGGGGAGGAGAGGGGTCGAAGTCGAGGTCTGCCCCAAAAAAACTGGACTGAGTCGTGGGGGGGAGCGCCCCGGGGCCCCCTTCAAGCTGAAGCTCAGGGGGGGCGCTTTTCCGTTGTCGGGTCCCTTCGAGGGGGGGCGGTCGAGACCGCCCCCCGACCACTCGGGGGAGGGGGCCCCGGGCGTCAACCCCTCGCCCCAAAAGGGGGAGACCTGGGGGGCGACGGCGGGGGGCGCCTTTGGGGCCCCTTTCCGAGGCCACGCTGGGGAGGAGGGGCCCCCGACTTTTCCTCGAAAAAAGCCCCGGGGCTCGAGGCCCAAAATTTGGGGGGAAAAACCCCCTGATCCGGGGGGGGGAAAAATTTTGGGGTTTTCCTTTTGATCCTGAGTATTTTTCTTTGGGGTTTTTACTTGTGCTTAACCCCGCGTGGGGGGTTTTTTTTTTAAAGGGGGAAGCGTCGTGGAGGGCATAAACCCCCTTTCCCCCCGGGCCCAAAGGGGTTTTTTAAGGCGGGGGGGCCCGCAAAACCCCCAATTCCCCCTGGGGCCCAAAATTTTTGCCGCCCGTCCCCTTCGACCCAACCCAGGGCGGGTGGGCGGCCAGAGCGCGGGGGGGGCGATGGGGGGGGGGCAGGCACAGGCCCCCCCGGAAAAAATCGGGCGGGGTCCCCCGGGGGAATTTGGGGGTCGAGGCCGTGCCCACCCACCCATCGGAGGGGGCCGCGCCCGCACCTCGGAAGGCGCGGATTGGGGGGGGCCAAAGACGGTGGGGGGCGGGGGGGGTAAACCCCCCCGCCCCCGTAGAGGTGGGGTGGTCCCCTTGACCATCGCCGGCGGGGGGGAGCCCCCCGGACCCCCCGGCCCCGGGAAAAGGGGTTTTGGGGCCCAAAAACCTGGTCGTGGGAGGCGGGCCTGGGGAAAAGAGGAGGGGGGGGGGCGGCCCCCCCCCGTGCCGGGGTCCCCTTTGTCGGGGGAGCCCCTTTTTCGAGGGGCCCGGAGCCGCCCCCCGAGCCCCGCCCAGGGGGGGGGGACGGGTTTTAGGGGCAAGAGGCATTCCCCCACGGGGGGATGGGGGGAAAATGACGGCGGAGGCCACCGATGAAGAGGGGGCCAAGATGGTGGCGGAGCTGGCGAACCCGACGGGATGGCCGCAGCGGGGGCCCGTCGCGGGGGGTACGGGGGAACGGGCGGCGGAATGGTAATTTTTGGGGGGGGAAATGGCCTCGTTCGAGGTGGGGGAATCGTCCCCCCCCAAGGTAAAGGTCCCAATTAGTCGCCCATTGGGGGCCCCGCGGCCATTGGGTGCTGATCTTTGTTTTTTTCACCCCCGAGGGTTGTTCCCCCGGGGGGGATTCTTTCCCCTGGGGGGGAGGGGTCAGGAGGGGGGGGGTTTTCGGGCCCCCCCAAGGTGACCCCGAGGCCAGGAGACCCCCGATCGAGGGGGGGCCCCCCTTTCCCCACTCTGGCGGAGCGGGGGGGGGGTCCACGGGGGGGGGCCTCGATTTTCGCCAGGGCATCTTTTGGGGGGTTTCCCCCGGGGAAAAAGGGGTCGAAGCAGCAGCGGGGTTTTTGGGGGGGGGAGCCCCTCGGTCCCCCACCCCCCGGGAAAACCCGGGGGGGAAAACCCCCTTCAAGCTCGACGAAAAGCCGAGCTCGGGGGGGGGAAAACCCCTTTTTTTTGGGGGTTTAGGGCGTGGTTTTACCCTTTTTGGGCGCCTGTAAAACGAAGGTTGCTTCCGCGGTTTTGCCCCGGGGGGAGGGGGAAAACCCCCTTCCCCTTTTCCTTTATCTTGCTTGGTTTTTTACCTGGCTGCTCTTTTTTTAATGCCTTCCTTTTCATCCCTGCGGCTTTTTAGGGCGGGGGGGGTTTGTATGAAAAGTCAAAATTTTACCCTTCGGGGCAGGAGCAGCTTTCCCCCCCCCCGTGCTTCGTTGAAAGGCGGGGGGAGCAAAAGGGTGCCCAGGCAAAAACCCAGGGGGGAGCCCGCGGGGGGGGGGCCCCCAAAGGCCGCCCGGGGGGGAGGCCTCCCGGGCCCCGGTCGAGGGGGGGCCCCCCCTCAAGGGGGGCGTCGAGGTGGGGGCCCCAAAAAAAGGGGAAAACCCCGCCCAGGAGCCCGGCGAAATTTTTAGGGGAGCCCCCCCCGCTGAGGGGGGAGCTGACTCCCCCGGGGGGAGGTATCCAAGAGCTCCAGGGGGGCGTCGACGCCGTCCCGTGAACGCGACGCACGGGGGGTGCGGGGAAAGGCCCGGCCCCTATCGCCAATCTAGGGGAGGTTTTGGGGGCCCAAAAACCCGAAGAGGGCCCCCCATGATACTTTTGGGGGGTCATTGAGGACCTCCGGGCTAAAAATGGCGACCCCAAAAATTTTTTACTTTTTTTTTTCGACGTCCCCGTCAACTTCAGGGGTTTACCAGGGCTAAAGTCCCCTAAAAAACCCTGCCAAGGGTGAGTATTTTTTGAATTTTTGTTGGGCTTGCTTGGGCTCGACCCTTCCCCTGTTTTCCCTTTTTTTAAATTTTGGGTTTGTGTTCATTCTGGCCCGAGCTCGAAAGGGGGCAAAAGGGGCCCGAGCCCATGAGGTTTTGACTAGCCCTTTTTAGCCCCTTGGGGTGGGGGAGACAGCCCAACCCAGAGGCCCCGGGGGGGCCCTATCCTCCTTTGGATGAATTGGGGGGCGAAGGGGGAAACCCGGGGGGGGAAAAAGGGGCGTGTGAGGAACCCCTCCCTGCGCCCAAAAACTACCCTTTACCCAAAAAGGGGACGAAGCAAAATCCGTGCTGCTTGCCGTGGGCGGGTTTAAGCGGGCGCTTCCGGGGGGGTTTTTTCCCCTGGGTTTCGTCTAAAAACCCCAAAAAAACGTGGGGTAGGTTTTTTGTGTCGACCCGGGGGTGACTGAAGAACAGAAAAGTGGAAAGGGGGGTTTTTTTCCTTTTAACTGATCGGGGCCCGGGGGGAGGTGCCCGGGGGGCGAGCTGGCAAAGCTCTTCGGCCTGAGTGTCCCCGGCGAATGGATTTGGGGTCGAGTAGTCGGGGCCCCGTGAGCCAAATCTGGACAAGAATGAAAAAAGGTTACTTTTGGGGACAATACGGGTCGACCCCAAAAAAGGGGGGTTCTTATTTTTAAAAGCTTTTTTTTTTGGGGGGATCTTGGGTTTTTTTTTTTTTTTTTGAGCCGCTTAGTTTCTCTTTCCCCGAGTTGTCGCTTTTAGAAAAAATTTTCCCGACGCGGCGCCGTTTTCCCCCGAGGGGGGGAGCGAGTGGGGGGGTACCGTACCCCCGGGGCTTTTGGAGAGTCTTGGGGTCGACGACCCCCCCCCTTTAGGGGTTCGAGCTTTTTTTTTCCTGTCGTAAAGGTTTTTCCCGGGGGCAAAAAGGTTTTGAGAGAGAACCCCAAATTTTTGAAAAAAACGTTGGGGTTTTTTTTTGAGGACTTAGGAGGGGGTTTCCCCCCCCCATTAGCCCCCGAGGGAGGCTTGACTTTCCCCGGGGGGGTTCGGGGCATTTTTTCAGAGTCATGAAAAAGAAAAAAAAAAAGTGTTTCGAGAAGATTTTGTTCTTTCAGGGGTGCGAAAAAAGTAAAAAAGGGGAAAAATTTTAAAAGGGCCTCAAAAGGCCCCCTTTTGGGGGGAAAGGAAGTAAGTGTTTTTTTTTCCCAAAGCGTTGGGGAGGTTTTCCCCCTTGCTATTCTTCGCTTGGGGCCCTTTTGGGTTAGCACCCCCGCAACGTTTTTGGGGTCCTTCCCGGGGTTTTGGGGTCAGCTTGTGACAAAACCCTTTTTTGTTTTTTTCGGGGCGCAGGCCCGAGGCCCCCCCACGCCCCTGGCCCCTTTTTTTCGTACGGTTTTTTGGGGGCCCGGGGGTGGTTGCAACGTTTGCGGGGCCCTTGCCGACTTGAAGAGCCCCAAAAAGCCCCGGGGGTTTTCACCGGGTTTTGAGGGCCCCTTTTTTTTTTTTTTTTTGGGGGGTGCTGCATTGGTTTGTCGCGGGGGGGCCCTTTTGTCGGGGGGGCCCCCCTTTTAAAGGGGCCCGGGGGGAAAAGGAAAGACCTGGATCCGAAAAACCCAAAGAAGAACAGGGGGGGAACCCTGTAGCTCGACTTGGTGTCGTTCGGGGGAAAACTCCATAGGACAAAAAGGGGGGGCTGGGGCGACCCACCCCTGCCGGTTTTGGGGTTTGCCGGTAAAAAACCCTTTTGGTTGAGGCCCCAAAACCATTCCCCTTTGGGCGTTTTGACCGGGGGCCGTTAGTTCGAGGGTGGGCGCCCCCCTACCAGTTCCCCTGATGTGGGGGGGGGTTTTCAGAAGTCCAGGAACTTTTGGGGGAACTGCGTGCCATTGTCGGTGATGATGACATTGGGGACCCCCAAGCGGGGATGTTGGGCGGTGAAGAATAGCACAACTTTTCCCCCAAATTTGGGGGGGTTTGGGGTTTTGGGGGTTTTTCTCGATCCCTTTTGAAAAAATTTTTACGGGGCCCCAGGAGGTGGGTGTACCACCCCTTTTTTTTTTTTCAAGGGCCACCATGTTTAAAAACCCCCCCCGCGAATGGGCCCCAAAAAAGGGGATTATTTTTAAGAGCTTTGCGGGTAGGTGGGGGTTTTTTGGGGGTTTGAATTGGCAACCCCCTTTTTGATTTGGACAAATTTTTTGGGTTTGGGGGCGCGACAGCCCCTCGGCCAGTAGAAAAAACCCTTTTCGAAAGGGGGGTTTCCCCCCCGGGGGTTTTTGGGCCCGCCCCCCTGGTGGGGCCCCCAAACCCCCCCCTGTAGGTCTTCAGGAGTGCCCTCCCTTCCCCCCCGGTGAGGCAAAAATTTAAGTAACCCCGGTTTTTTGGGGGGGGGTCGGGGACCCCCCCCGTAGCCCCCCCATTAAAAAGACTTTTTTTTTTGGGGGGGTCGGAATGCGTCCGGGGGGCGGGGTTTAGGGCCTCTGGGAAACTCGCCCCCCCTCAAATTTTCTCGGTAGGGTGCCCCCCCCGTCGGTGAGGGGGTTTTGGGGTTGCGGGCATTTTTTTCGTTCCCATGAAAACCCCCCCTCCATTCGAGGGGGGTCGGTCGAGGGGGGAAGGGGCGGGGGCCCCTTTTTCCCAGGGGCAGGAACCCCCAGCCTAGGTCGACGGTAGGGGGGGTGAAGGGCCTCGGAAAAATTTTCGGGGGGACGGTACCCCCCATGGGTGCGATTTTCAAAACCCAAAAAGTCCGCCCCAAATTCCCCCGTTTCCCCGGGGGGGGCGGGTTTTGGGGGGAGGGGCCCTAGAAATTTTTTAAAAATTTCCCCCCCTTTTGAAACCCCCCTTTCAGTTGGTTCCTTTTTTGGGGGGGGGGGGAAACTTGAGGCCTTCATCACTTGGTCGAACAAGCTGCGAGGGCCCCCCCCAACTTCCCAGGCGCCGAACCCCCCGGGTCGATGGCGATGGGGGAAACCCCCGACAGAGCCTCGATTCGGGTACGTTGTTGGGGGCGGGGAAATTTTGGAAAAGGGGATGACTAGGGATGTGAAAAACCCCCCCGGGTGATTGAACAGCAAAAAGAAAACCCCCCCCCCCCTCTTCACAACCAAAACCCCCCGAAAAACATGGTCTAGGCCCCGGTTGAAAAAAGCCCCCCGGGGGGGAAAATTTGGGGGTGGGGCCTTTTTGCAACGAAAATCACCAAAACCTGATATTGATGGGCCCCTTTTTTGGGGCTTTTGGGGGGGAGTTTCCCCCCCCAAAACCCGGGAAAAACCCTTTTGGGGGTTTTTCCCAGATGCCCCCCGGGCTGGTTTTTTCTCCCCCGGGGGGGGAAAAAAAGAAAGGGGGGGCAGGGGGAAAGGAGGACCTTTGGGTTTTAATTTGGTGACTATGTGTACCAAGGGGCATTAATGAGAGGCGGGGGGTCGCTTTGGAGTTTTAAAAAAAAATTAGCACCCGAAAATGTTGGACCCCTTTTTGGATTTCGCTCGGAAAGGTTTGGGGGGCTTACCAAATACGTTAACCCCCCCCGATGAGTACCATCCTTTTTTCCAAAAAGGTTTTCCCCCTAAAAACGTTCAAAAATGTCCCCTTTTTTTTCCCGAGGAGGGATCTGTTCCCCGGGGTTTTTAAAATGTAATTTAGTTCGGAAAACCGGGGGAAAAATTTGAGAAAAAGAAAAGATCTTGGTTTTTAAAAAAAAAGGTCACCAGGAAACGAGAAGTGAAGACTTTCAAAAAAACTTTGGAGTTTATCAAGGTCCCCCCATGCAACCTGGGAGACGGAAAGGGGCCCCCCCCAACGCCAAAAATCCCCCCCCTTTTTTTAAAAAAAATTTTTACTTTTAAAAAACCCAAAACCGGGGCGAATTTCTTTAAGGGGGGGGCTATGGGGCACCCTTGTCAAGCTTGCTTAGGATCACCCTTTTCCCCCTAAGCATAAACTTTTTTTTGCATTAAAAGTTTAAAAAAGCTATTTTTTTCATGGGGGGTGTTTATAAGTTTTGGAAACTAGAATTAAAAAGGTTTTTTGGGGGCTAAAAACTTGTTTTTAACCTGTTTGCTAAACCTTGCTTTTGTTTTGAGTAAAGTATGGTTTGCTTTATTTTTTTTTAAAACCCCCCCCTTTTTTTAAAGGGGGTTGTTTTTTTTGTTAAAAAATTTAAAAATAATTTTTTTCTTAAAAAGTTTTTTAAAGGTTTTTTTAATCCTCGACCCCTTGAACTAAGGGTTTTTTTAAAAAATTATGAAAAAAGAAAAAAAAAAAGGGAAAATTTTGAAAAAATTTTGGGTTTTAAATGTCAAAACTTTGTTTGGATTTTTTGGGGAAAAAGTTTTGAAGAAAATTTTAGTTTGTTTCAAAAAAAAATAAAATGGGAAAAGGAAATCAGGCCCCGGAAAAGGTTTGAGTCCGTTTTTCGGCCCGCTCGGCCCCGGGCCCCCGGGCCCCATAAGGTGAAAACCCCCCAGGGGCGAGCAAAAAGACCCCCCCCCGGAGGCACGATCACCCCGTCGATCGCCCCCCCCCCCGACTTAAAAACCCCCCAAGTGGGGGAAAAGGCTCTATCAAAGGGGCCCCGCGCGGGGCTCGACCGAGTCGGGGGCCCCCTTTTAGCCCCGCCCCTTTCCCCCCGTATCGACCCCCCTCCCCGCGCGCTAAAACCCCCCGGACGTGCTGGCACGGGGCCCCCCGAAAATCCCCCACCGCCAAAAACCCAAGTCCGTCGTCTGCCGGGGGGGCCCCCGGGGGTTTCCTGATGGGATGTTAAAATTTCGCCATCCCCGAGCTTCGGGCAGGGACCGACATCGCTATCGCCGCTTCCCCCTGTCTCATCGGGTCTTTTTTTAAAAGGGGGTAGGCCCCACCCCGCACTTTTTTCCCCCCGGGGGGTCCCTGCTTCCCCCCCCGAGACCTCCCCGCCGCAATTTTCGCGGGGCCCAAAGGGGCCGCTTTTTAAAGAATCCCCCCCAGCTTTGGGGGCCCCGGGGGTTTTTAAAAGCCCCGCCTCATCGCATTTGCAACAAGCGCCAATCCGCGCTAAGGGGGAAACCCCGGGGGTTTAAAAAAAAACCAAAGGGGGCCCCCCCTCCCCCCCCCGCGTGGGGGGGGGGGGGGGGAAAAAAACACGCCGGGGCCCCCCCGGACTTTGCCCCACCCTCGCATCAGGGCCCCCCCGGGCCCGCCCCGGGGTTGGCCAAAGCCCCTTTCAAAGAGGAGAAAACTATACCTCCCCCCCTTTCCCCCCCAAAACCCTCCGCATTCTTTCTCACTCGCAAAATTTGCTCTTTTTTTGCCTTTTGCACCGGGGGGTTTTCCCGGGGGGTTTGGGAAACCCCCCCCTTTTCAAATCCTTTCCCCTGAGCTTTTTTTGCTCAACCCCTCCGCACTAGCTTTGCCTTCGCCCCACCACAACGCTGCTCGCCCTTTTTAAAACCAGTCGTGGACAAAAATCACCGGAACGCCTCCGTCTTTTCCCTTGGGGTTTCGGGGTCCCCCCCCCCAAACCCCCGGGGCCAAAAGGGGTTTAAAGTTAAAACCCTCTCGCCCCCCTCTTGGGGGGAAGCTTCCCCCGATTTTGAAAAAGGTTTTAGAACGCCCCCTCCCTAGCTTCAGTTGATTTATAAAACCCGCCCCCTTTGGGCGTGCCCATTGCCGCCGTCGCGGAGCTTCACGTGGCCGGGGGTTTTCCCAAAAAGCCCCTCCAGTCAAAAAAAAACCCCGACCGCACTCCCCCCCCTCGCCACGATGTTTTTCCCCCAAACCCTTTCACCGCCCCGCACCCCGATGATTTTTCCCCAAAACCCCCCGGGGAGAAAACCCCCCGTCAGCGCCGTTCTGTTCCCCCCGCTTTTTCGGGAGTTGGGGGGTGAGGTTTTTTTGAGGGTCCCGTTATCGTCCCCCCCCACGCCTCTGTGTGTATCGAGCCAGTTTTTTTTTGAAATGAAAAAATTTTTTTCCCCATTTTCAGTAATGTGGGTTTTAAAAATTTTTAATTTATAGGGAGAGTTTGGTAAATCCTAAAGTGGGGAAATCTGTTTTGTTAGAAATTTTTTAAATTTTATGATCTTTTTGTTTTTAAGGGGAAAAAAAAAATTTTTTTTGGAGAATGTCTTCGGGGTAAAAACAATTTGTTGTTTTTTTTGGGGGAGATCGAAGTTAAATGTGTTTCTGCGGGGTTTTCCCCTTTTTTTAAAAATTTTTTTTGGGAAAAAATTTTGGGATTATAAAATTTTTTTGGGAAACCCTTTTCCTGATAAAAAAAAGTTTTTTAAGGGGGAGGGGTTTTTGCTAAATTTTTAAAAAATAAGGGGGGTTTTAAAACCCCCTTTTTTTAGTAGCCCTAGTTTTAGTAGCTTTGTGAAAAATTCCCTTTTTCCCCCTGCTTAGAATCTCTTTTATGTGCTAAAATTTTTTTGTTCCAAAAATTTTTTTCCCCGCACCCCCCCAAATTTTTATTTTGCATTTTTTTTTTTTTTAGGGGGCCCGGGGGGGGAAATCGGAGGTTTCCCCCGACAGAAGGCCAGGAGGTGCAGGAGCTAAAAAAAAGGGTACCACGGTCGACCTAACCTCTCAGATGGCCCCCGACCACCGCCCCCACCTTCTCCTAAGGGAAAACCCCGGAGCTTCTTAAGCCCCCAGTATTTAAAATTAATTTTGGGGGAATTTTTTTACTTTTTTTTATTAGGGGACAGGAGTTGTTTGAACCCCAAAAATTAAAAGCATTACCTTCCTTGTTTTTTTGGGTTTTCCTCCCCCTTTTCCCCGGGTTAAAAAAGGGGAAAAACAACCGCTTCCCGCTTAGAAAAAAATGGTTTTTTTTTAAAATTTTTTTTTTCCCCATTATCCCTTGGGGAATACTATCACGGTTGCCCTGAGATCGCGGGGGGTTTACCCCTGGACTTTTTTTGAGGGGGAACCCAATGAGGACCCGACGGGGAAAAATTTTGGGGTGTTTTAAAGGTAATCTTACCAGTTTGGGTATATCGTTTCCCCAATTGCCCCCCCACGGGAAAATTTTGGGGTTAAAAGCTGAGCTTCCCCACGGTAAAAAATCCATGTGACATCGTAAGGGTTTACTAAAATTATTGTTTAAGGGAAAAGGGGGTATATGTCATTTTTTTTTTAGAAATTAAAATGATGCTCTAGTACAGGTAAAAAACCAGATTTTTTAAAAATAAAAAAGGAAAATGGCTGTTCTTTTTAACTTTTTTTTTTATCTTGTTCGTTTTCCCCAAAAAACCAATTTACCCAGATCCCCAAAAATTTTGCCAAAAAACCCTTTTTGGGGGTTTTTTATTTTTATTTGGGGAAGGGGGGCCCCAGCGGTACTTTCCCTTTTTCTCAGGGGTTTTTCCCTTTGTTGCGAGGGCCCAAAAATATTTTTTGGCTATTTTAAGCACTGCCCCCAAACCTTTTCCCCAAAGGGAAGAGGAGTAGGCCTTTGGGGGAAGGTTTTTCTACAAGCTCATTTTTTTCTGTTGGGGGGGCATGATCTTGGGGCACCCAAAATTTTTTAAGATTTTGGTGGGTAAAATTCGGGTTCAAAGTTTAAAACAATGTTTTTTTTGGCCCCCAGGTTTTTGTGGCGTAATACTACTTTATTTCGAACAAAGTTTTTTAATAACTTTAATTCGACTTCAAGTATTTTTGGGGTTTAATTTGGCTCGGTTTTTAAAGTGCATACCCCAGGGGTTTCCCCCATTTTCCCGATTGTTAGAAAAACCCTTTGAATTTCCCCCGGCTACCGGGTTTTTTTTGGGTCAAAAGTTTTAAGTGGCAGTTTTAAACCCCCTTTTTTTGGTACCCCTTTTTTCTCTTATAATCTGGGGGGGTTTTTCCTCACAGTGATATCAAAGCTGAGTTCAGGTATCCTTTTTTTTTCGAGCAACTTTTAACAAAACGGGTTAATTTTTTAAAAATATTTTTTTTAAAAAAAAAATTTTAAACTTGGGGCCCCAGGCTAGTCCTTTTCCCTTTTTTACTAGAAAAAAAGGTGGTTAGGTTTTTCCAGGGGTTCCGGGTTTTCTCATGTTGGGGCCTTTTTAAATTTTTCCCGGGATTTCATTCCCCTTTGGGAAAAAGGTGTTTTAGGTTCGGAAAAATTTTTATTGGGGGAAAAAATTTGGGAATTTTTAGGTAACCTTCCAACCGTTTTGGCAAGGGGGAATTTTTATTTGTTTCTTAAGGTTTGGCCCCGCTTTCCCGCAGGAAAAAATTTTTGGGAAATATGAAAAGCGGGGGGGGGTTTTTCCCCGGTTTTGGGCATAAGTTTTGGTATTTTTAAATGAATGCTTAGTGCGTATCGGAAGTGCCCCTTGGGGTTTTTTTTTATTGGGGGTTTTTTCTTTTTGGGGGGGATGAAAAAATTTTTGCAGGTACACTAAAAAACGAAACCCCGTTTTTAACGAAAATTTTTGTTAAAAAGGGGAAAAGCTTGCCCCAAGAAAAAAACGTTTAGGACTTTTAAGTCATTTAGTTTTGGGAGAACGTCTTTTTGAAAAATGCATCAGTTTTTTTTTTTCCTTTTACCATGTCTTCCCCCCCCCTTAAAAAAGGGAATAATCCCCTTTTTAAAAAATGACCAACTAAAGTCCCCTTTTTTATGGGAGTCGAAACCCCTTTTCTAAAGATGCCTGTTTTCCCCTTGGGGCCCCCAAAAAAGGTTTTAAGGGGAAATGGGGTAAAAACAGGGGGGTTTTTCCCGCCACCCGCTAAAAAAGGAAGAGACAAGCGGGGAAATTTTTGACGTACTTTGGGGGGGCCAAAACCTCCCCCTTTTGGGATTTTTTTACGCCCCTTGGGGGATTCCGGGGGGGATTTAAACCCCAATACTCCTTGGAGAAGCAACAGTAGGCCAAGAAATTTTTTGGGTTTAGGTTGGGGGAAAGTGGAAAAAATTGGAAGGAAGGCCCACGGGCAGGGGGGAAGATCATTACTAAGGGGTTTTTCTAAGGATGGGGGGCCCAAAGAAAACATACCTGGGGGTAAAAGACATCATCGCTCGTTTTTCCAGCAGATCTTGGGAAAACCCCGGCCGGGAGTGTTTTTCCCAAAGGGCAGTTTTCCTGTGGATTGGGGGCAGACTAAGGGGAAAAATCTGACAGGGGGACAAGAGGAGCTTTTTTTTTTTTGGGACCCCAAAACCATGGGTTCCAAATGGAGCTCTTCTTGGCACTTGTGAGAGTCTGGAGCGAAAAATCTTGCAAAATTTTCTAAACCAAAAAAGTCAGATGGAGAGCAAGCGCCAGTTGAAAACAGGAGTTCGAGACGCCGTCGAGCCCCTTTCAGGCAGATTTTGCTCGGGGGGGCTTGGAACGCAATCATTTTTAGACAAAATTGGAGGGGGGAGATCGGGGGGTTGCGGGGTTTTTACAGTTACTTTCGGGGGGCCCCCAAAACCCGGAAAAAGAAGTTTGGGGCCAAATCGGAGGACCTGCAGGTTTTTTTTAAAAGGGGTTGGGGGGAAAACCCTCAATGGACAGCGGAGTACATCAAAAACCTGCATGGGGCTTTCCAACTCTCCCCAGCAGCAGGCACCCCGAGCAGCAGCTAAACCCCCCCGGGGGAAAAACCTAAAACCGAGGACCCAAACCACAAGATGGGGGTGTTTCCCGGGGCCTGACTAAACCCAACAGGTCTTCGCGACGAGCCCTTCTACGAGGGGAAAAACCCGTGAAAAGTTTTGGGGAGCAGGGAAAAATCCGAGGGGTTCTGAGCGTTGCCCCGGGAAAATTGATCTTCCGCGAAAGGGGCTTTTTTTTTTGGGGTGTTGTTTAAAAACTCTTTTTATTTTGGATTTTTTGGGAAATTTTTAAGCCAAAATTTGGGGAATTTTAAAGGGGCCGGGCCCCTAGTTCTGGCGAAGGATTGGGGAATGTTATTTTTATTTTTTTGCGACAATTAATTCAGTGATTTTTATGTGGAAAGATGAAAAAAATTTATTTTGGTCGTGTGTTTAAAAGTTACATTTGTACAACAGGGGTTTTTTATTCATTTTTTCAATATACCCAAACACCAAAATTTTTTTTTTTAAAGGGGCCCCCAACAGGGGGGGGTAACACTCGTCGCCCCCAAACGGGTTTTATGGAAGGCATCCCGAGAGGGACTTGCCCCACCACCACCACCCCCAAAGGGGACCCCCAAAAACTTTTTGGGGGCCGTTTTTGGGGCACCAAAGAAGTGTAGAAGAGTTTTAGCGGGGAGATGAAAAAAAGTTGCGCAACATCGCTGCCAACACAGTTTTTCCCGCTACAGGCAACAGCAAGGGGCCCCCTAATAAAATATATTTCCCTTTTCAAGGATTTCAGGACACTCCCCCCCTTTTTATTTTTTGGGGGAACTATAAACCGTTTGGGGGCGGGGTAAAAAGGGGGGACTCCTTTTACACAAAATTTTTGACTTTGGGGGCTGAAGGCGGGGGTAGGGGCCCACACAGGCGGAAAGGGGCCGACAAGCACTGGTGGCCCCCGCACCGTGAAAAATTTCCTGTCGGCTCCCGGCCTTACATGGGACTTGTTCTCCAAAGTTTGCGCCGTCATTTTCTCCCAAAATGGCGTGAGGGGGGTTTTTAATTTTTTCGGGTTATGAGACTGCCCAAGGGCCCCAATTTTCCTTTTAAAAAAAAATACCTCCCAGTTTCAAACGGCTGGCTCGCTTTGCCATTGACTTCGTTTTAAACCCGGAACCTCCAAAAATCGCCACTTCAAGGGGAGCATGATTGCCCCCCTTCTGGGGCCCAAAATGGGAAAACACTAAAACCCCCCTCACCTTCAAAAGACTTCATCCACACTGCTTTTTAAACAAGAGACCAAGACAAAAAGGGGCTTGCAGGGGGCGCGTTTTTCACATCCCAGGGGAGGGGCCCCAAAAAGGGGTCCCAAAAACTTCAAAGGGGCCGGTTTTTTTTTCCCCCACAATTGGGGGGCCTTTGCCACCTAAAAAGGGAAATTTGAATTTTTCGTGTCGTCCCCCTACCCGGGGGTCTTTCACTGCACCCTTGCAGCAGAATAAGGGTTTTAAACCGCAGCACCCCCCCAAAAAAGGTCAGAAAGGCCCGAAAATGGTGGGGGGAAAACTTCAATCTGGGGAACAACTGGGAAAAACACCTTTTTTCGCTCTGGGGCCAAGCCCAAAAGCAGTTCAGCTATCCCCCGAAGCCCCCCACAGGGTTTTTCCCCCAACCACCTTGGGGAAGTTCCAGAAGGAGAAACCTTTTTACAGTGGGGCGTTTTTTTTTAAAAAAATATCCTGCATTATCTTGTTTGATTTTGGACATCACATTCTTTTTTTGTGGGAAATTCATTTTGGGGGTCAACAGAAGGGTTTTGGTAGAATTGGAAAAGGAGTATCAAATTTTTGCAGCAGGGGGTGTCCCCCAAAACTCATAAAATGGTAAAGGAAAAAAAAAATTCCTTGGGGGGGGCAAACGATTTAGTTTTTAAACCCCATCGTAAAAACCCCAGCTAGGTCCCGATGTTTTAACCTTGGTTTGGAAAGGGGGAAAGCTTGGAAAAAGCATCTAGATATAGCCCCCAAGAGCGGTATCTATCACCCCAACCCCCCGAATGGGGTTACCTTCGGAATCTTCTTACCTAAAATTTTCCAAAAAATTTTTGGGGACATGTTTGCTAACCTACGAGTTGTTGGATAAGATTCCTGTAGTTTTTTTAGTTTCCGGATGTGTTTTTCCGATGATCTTCCAGGGTTACCTCCCCCACCAGAAATGTCGAGTTTCTATGAGCTTCCCCCGGGTTTTCAAATTTTTTTGGAAACCATATAGGGGCCCCCCCGGGTTAGCGAACTCAAGAAACAACTCCGGAGGTTGCTGGAAAGGGTTTTTGATTCCCAAAATTTTCCCGGGGGAAAATTCCCGCCATCTTTTTTTAAAAAAAAAGGAAAAAATTTTAAAATTTTTCGGGACTACCCCCTCTCAATGCAGTTCCCCTCAAAAACAAATACCCCTTTTCCGGGGATTGACTTTGTTTGATCAGTTTTTAAAAAACCAAAATGTTCCCCCGTTTTGATTTTCGATTTGGTTCCCCCCAAAATTTTAAATCAGAAAAGAAGATTCCCCAAACCGTTTTCTCCACAGTTCGGTCCTTTGAAAAACTAGTGATTTTTTTTGGGAAAATTAAAAAAAGGGGGGTTTTGCGCATTTGGGGGATTTTATGAACTCAGTGTTCAGCAAGATTTGGGAAAAAATTTTGGTGGTTTTTCATTTTTTTACATCCGGTTTTTCTGGGGGAAAGGGGAAGGACCCCCCAAACACCTGCTTTTTGTGTAAAAAGGTTAAGGGGGCATAAGCTTTTTCCCCAATTTTTTGCAAGTGTGATTTTTTTTACCAAAGTCCCCTTTTTGGGTCACATTTGTCAGCCCCGGGGGGATTTTCAGTGGACCCCTCAAAGGTGAAAGAAATTTTAAATTGGGGAAAACCCCCTTTTTAAACCCCTGAGGGGTTTTTGCAGTTTTTTGGGGGTTTCCCCGGTACAACCCGTCTTTTTAAAACCTAGACATTTTTTAGATAGCTAAACCCAGGGGAAAAGGGTTTTTAAACAGAAAAATAAGAAGTTTAAAAGGATTTTAAGTGGGGGAAAAAAACTTTCCCTTTTCCGTGCGGACATTTTAAAAAATGCCCCCGGTTTTGGACAAAAAAAATTTTAGGAACCTTTTGATGTGTTTTTGTGCTTTTAACTATTGGATTAGGGGCGGGGTGTTGCAAAAAGGAAAGGGGTTTATTGCTTTTGCCTCACAAACTCCAAACCCCCCCCCATGAAGAAATTACCCAAACCCCAAGTACTTGGATTTTGCAGCATTGTGCATGTTTTTTAAAATGGGGGGATTACTTGTGGGAAATTTTGGGGCCACATTTTCACTGATCATAAAATTTTTTAAAATACTTGTTTACCCAGTCAAAATGAATATGAGGCAAAAAAGGGGTTTTTTGGGTTAATCAAGGTTTTTAAAAAATTGGGGTGCATTATCACCCCGGGGAAAAAAAAAAAGGGTTTAGCAAAGGGGTTTGAGCCCCAAATCTCATTGAAAAGTGTTGAAACCCCTTGTTAAAAAGGGTTTTTTAATTTTAATGCCCCTTTTTGGGGCCTAAAAAAAATTTTTTATCCAGTGTCCCCTTGGATATGATATTATTGATGAAATAAATCGGAAAAAAAAGCTTGTGCAAATCAAACAAAGGGTTTTTAAAAGGGGGAAACCCCAAATCCTTTTTAATTTTAAAAGGGGGTGAGAAAGGATTTTTTTGGTCTTTTTGCGTTTGGGGGTTACCTAAAAGGGGGCAAGTCTTGCGGATAGGAAAATTTCGATGAACACATAACTCTAAGTTGTCCCAAAACCCCCCTGGTATTTTTAAGAAGTATACAACCTTTTGGCAAGGGGTTTTGGGGTCTAAAATTTAAAAATTTATCGCAGGGGAAATGTTGCAAAGTGTGTTTTTGTTGTCGAAAAAAGGGCAGGCACATGAAAAATGCCGGGGGGTTTTACAACCCCTTTCTATACCCCCGTGGGGAATGGGAAGAAATTTTTATTTTTGGGCCTTTTTTACAGTTTGCCCCCCCTCAGAAAGGAAAAAACTCGATATGGGTTATGTTGATCGCTTGACAAAGGTCCTCACTTCATAAAGTCAAGGTTAAACATCGACCAAATCAGTTTTAAGCTTAGCTTTTGTTAAAAAAATCTTAAGGTTGGGGTGGTATTCCCCGACCTTTAAAAACCGACAGAGGTTCTCAGTTTTTCGCCTCGTTTTTTGGAGCGTTACAAAAAAAAAATTGGGAACAAAGTTGATTTTTTAAATTTTCCCCTTTCAACCCCCAAAAAGATGGGGAAAAAGGGCGAGTGGGTCAAGTTTTGGGGAAACCCGTTGGGGGGCATTTGTTTTTGTCGCAAAGGAAAATGGGAAAAATGGTTACCTTTGGCGGGTTTTTCTTAAAAACAGTTAACCCGAAAAAAATTAAGATGGCAAAACCTTCGAAAACTCATATGGGGGGCAAGGTAGAACCCCTGTCCCCTTGGGGGTTTAATTTTGGAATAAGGGAAAATTTTTGGGAAAAGGGCTATGAAAAGAGGCAGAAGAAAGTTTTCCCACTGTTCAACAGCAAAAAACAAAAAAACTCAATCCGAAGAAAGGGTATGAGACCAAAGGAGGCCTTTTGGGAAATTTCAAAATTTGGGAATATGTGTACCTTAAAAAATCACCCCAAGAGAGGCGTCCGGCGCTTGGAAATTTTTAAAAAAAGTTAAAAACCCGTTTTTTGGACCCCTTTAAGGGGTTTCGCTAGGAAATTAAGGGTTACCATGTACAGTTAAAACCCCCCCAGATGAGTACCCCCCTTTTTCCGTGTTCCTTTTTTCTCAGTTCAAGAAATTTTCGAGTTCCGAAAAGGGGGTCTGTTCCGAGTTCGGGGATTTTTAATCCCGTTCGGGCCCGGGGAAATTGAGAAACCAAGGGGAAAAAATCTTTTTGGATAAAAGACAAAAAGTCACCAGGAAAAGGAAAAGAAGACTTTTTAAAGGGCTTTGGTTCTTTTGGTCCCCTGTGGCAACCTGGGAGACCCGGGGGCCTTTCCCCAAACGCAAAAAACCCCGCCCCTTTTTAATAAATGGTACTAAAACTAAATCTCGGGACGAGATTTCTTTAAGGGGGGGGAAGGGGGATGACCCCCTGTGTCAAGCTTGCTTTTTTCATCATTAAAACCCTAAGGGGTTTTAAAAATTTTTTTCATTCATTTTCTTTTGCAAAACTTTTTATGTGGGGGGTTTTTTTTATTTTTTTGGAAAAAAAAGGGAAAGGTGTTTTGTGTCAATCTTTTTTATCCCCCCTTTTTTACAAAACCCCTTCAAAAGCTTAAAATTTAAAAAGGGGGTTTTTTTGGGTTTTTTTCCCCGTTTTGAAAAGGTTAAAATTTATCTTTTAAAATTAAAAAAAATTTTTTTTTTAAAAAAAATTTTAAAAGATTTTTTAAAATCCTCGACCCCTTGAACTAAGGGGTTTTAAAAATTTAAAAAATTTTCATGAAAAAAAAAAAAAGAAAAATATTCTGAAAAAATTTTGGGTTTTAAAATGTCAAAACTTTTTTTGGGGTTTTTAAACCTTTTTTTTTAAAACAATTTCAGTTTTTATAAAAAAAAAAAAAAAGGGAAAAAGGGAAATGGGGGCCGGGAAAAAAGGGTTTTGAGTACCGTTTTTTCCGCCCGCTGGCCCGACCCCCCGCCCCCTTTAAGGGACGGACCGAGGGTCGAGGGGAAGCCCCCCCCGGGGGCCGGGGCTCGATAAACCCCGTCGATCGACCCCCCCCCCCTTGGGGTTTTGACCCCCGAATAAAAGGCATAGGCTCATAAACGTTTCCCGGGGGCGGGGGCCCCGCCCCAGTGGGGGCCGTCAGCCCATCGACCCTCCCCTCGATATCGACCCCCCCCCCCCCCAAACCCCCCCTCACCCCAAAAGGCGTGCTGCGCACGCCCGCGCGCACTCAAAAAAGCCCGGGTGAACCGTACCCTTCCCCCCGGGTCGTTTGCCGCGTGGCCCCGATCCCTATGTGGATTTTTAATTTTGTTTTTGCCGCCGTTCCCCCCCTGCCCGACATGGGGTATCGCCGCTCCCCTGTCCCCCTCGGCGGGGCGTTCCCCGGCCCCCTTTGGCCCAGTCGGGAAACCCCTTTCCCCCGCTGGGGGCCCGCTTCGCCCCCGCGACCTGCCACCCCAAAAAACTTTTTTGGCCCGGGGGCCGCGCCGCATTTCCCCCAAAAAAAGGGGCCCCCCCCCCCCCCGTCCCGGGTTTTTATAAAAGCCACCCCTTTTGTCGCATTCGCTTTTAAGCGCCAACCCGCGTTTTAAGAGCGTGACCAAGTCCGGGGTCTGGTTCCCGGGGGCGCGCAACCCCAAGGCCCCCCCCCCCCCCGCCCCCGCTCCCCCCGCCGCCCCCTCGCCCCCGGCCCCCACTGGCCGCGGGTTTTGGGGCCGACCGTGCAAAAAGGAGCATCTTTTACCCCCTCCCCTTTCCCCCACACCGTCCGAAAATCATCCTAAAATCGGGGGATTCGCCCGTTTCTCTGCCTTCATCGCACCGAGAGCTTCCCCGCTCCGGAAGCGCCCCCTTCTCAAATTTTCCTCACCATCCGAGGTTTCGGGGCAAAACCCTCTCGCACTAGCTTTCGCCTTTCCCCCCCCCCCCACACGCCCTTTTTCCTCTGTTTTTAAACCCCCTCCCCGGGACTCTAGTCGCCGGGGAAGCCTCCGGCGTTTTTCCGGGTTACGAGTCGCCACCCCCAATCCCCGGCCCCCCCCGTGTTTTTCGTTCCCCCCTCCCTCCCTTCTCGTGGAAGCTTCAAAGAGTTTGCCAAGGGGGGGAAAAACCCCCCCCAGCTTTTGTTCGACCTGTATCAACACAGCACCCGGGGGGCGTGCCCCCCTTGCCCCCCCTCGCTGGGGGTTTTAAAAAGGCCCCCGGGTTTTTCCCAGAGCCCCCCCAAAAACCCAAATAACCCTCGGCCCAATCACCACATCGCCCGGTGTTCCCGGGGCCTTGCACCGAGCTCGCACCGCCGATGATCACCTCAACCCCCGGCCCCGGGGGAAAAAACCCCCCTTTTAGCTTCGTCCTCTGTTCCCCCCCTCGACCGGGGGATGGACCTGGTTGAAAAGAGGGTCCCCCCATCAGTGCCCACCGCACGGGGGGGCCCTGTGTGGATCCCAGCCAAAATTTCCCCAAATTTTAAAAACCTTTTCCCCCTTTTAGTATTTTTAATTTTTTTTTAAAATTTATATGTAGAGTTTTTGGGGAAAAACCCAAAAAGGTGAAATTGTTTTGTAGGTTTTTTTTTATTATGATCTTTTTTTTTTTAAAAAAAAAAATGATTTTTGGGAGAATGTCTTTTTGTGCTAATTTTTTTTTGGGGTTTTTTCGGATAATCGAAGGGGTTTAAAGGGTTTTGCTGTTTTTTTTGAAAAAATTCCTGTGGTAAATCTGTGCAAGTATAAATCATGGAACCTTTTCCGATAAATATTGTTTTTTTTTAATATGGGGTTTGCTAATATAAGTTATTGCATGTTTTTTTCCCTGTTAACTTGTAGCCTAGTTTTTAAATGCTTTTTTGGGTAACTTTTTGTTGAATGCTTAGAATTCTTTTTTGTGCTAAATCTTGTTTCCAACATCATCCCTGCACCATCAAGTTAAAATTTTTTATGCATTGCAATCTTTTTTGGGCCTTTTGGGGAAAAACGGGGCCCCCCCCCCAGAAAAAAAACCCCGGATGAGGAGCTAAACGGGAGTCCCAAAGAGCTCACATAATTTTCCGAGTCCCCCGACCCCCAGCCCCCCACCTTCTTCAAGGAAAACCCGGGCTTTTAAAGGGGCCCCCCGTATTTAAAAATTAACTACTTGAGTATTTTTACTGTGATGCTTTAAAGGGGACGGGGGTTTTTTGAATCCCAAAGGGGTGCATTCCCCCCTTGATTTTTTGTTTACCTCCCTTTGGGGTTCCCCCGTTAATAAAAGTAAAAGAAAACCCCTTAGTTTTCCCTTTTGAATAAAGGGTTTTTCCTTTTTTATTTTTTTTTTTTTTGGGGTTTTAAATTTTTTCCCTTGGGGTAAACTATCACTTTTGGTATATTTGCTTGTGGACAAAACCCCATGGTGGGAAAGAAATGGGGGGCCCCAAAAAAAGGGGGAATTTTAAAACCAATTTTTTTTAAAATGGGGCAGCCCCTCCGTTGGATCTATAGGTTTTTTCACATGGTACCCACTTACATTTTTAAAAAGCCCCCCTTTTTAATGGGGGCCCCTTGTGATTATCGCCCCAAAAACCCAGTAAACCTGTCCGGGCCGTTTCTCGCCTACTGTGAGCCCCCTCTGTTTTAGATATGACCCCCCCATGGTGCCCAAACTGTTTAAAAAATTGGGTGGCACTTGAGATCGCGTCGGTTACCACCTGGATTTGTTAGCGGAACCCCCAATGCATGGCCCCTGGGGGGGAAAGTGTGGGCGTGTGTTAAAGGTAATTTTTCCCCAGCTGGTTAATTGTTCAAATTCCGCCCCCACGGATATGGGGGATTAGTGAGTTTAAAACCACGGTAAAACCCCCATGTGACATTTAAATGGTTCTACTAAAATATTGATGAGGAAATTTGGATTATGTATTAATTTTTTTTGGTATTAAGTGAGTGCTCTAGTCGGTGCAAACTAAGATAAATAATAGGTGGAAAAGGTTTTGTTTCTAATCTTTTTTTCATCTTTTTCTTTTTTTCCGCAAAGCAATTTTAAACCCAGATCCACATAAATACCCTTGCTACCCGGGAGTCTTTTTTTTCGTTGCGGGAAGTCTAGTGAGTCATTCACGTACTCAGGGTTTACCCCGTTTGTTGCAGGGGCCCAAGTATACTTGGGCTATTGTAAGCCTGTCTCACCCTTTTCAAAGGGAGAAAGGAGTGGGCCCCTTGGGCAAGGTTTTCTACAAAGCTCATCTTTTCTGTTGTCGGAATGATCTTGTGGGCACCCTATTTTTTAATTTTTTTGGTGGGGAGTAAAATTTCGGGTTAAAAGTTTCAAACAATGTTTTATTTGGCCCAGGTTTTTTTGGCTAATACTACTTTATTTGGAACAAAGTGTTGTAAAAACTTTAATTTGTAATTCAAATATTTTTTTTTTAATTGTGGCTCTTCAAATGTGCATACCTGGTTTGCGCGATCCTCGTTGTTAGAAATCCTTTGAAATTTCCGGGAAAAAACCGGGATTTTATGGGGTCAAGTGTTTTAAGTGGCATTTTAATCAGCTACTTTGGACTTTATTCTTATAATCTGGATGGTTCCGTACATTTATGGGCAAAAAAGATTAGCTTCCCCGGTAACAAACTTAAACCTTTTTGCAACATTTACCTTCATGGAACATTGACTGACACCCCTGATTCCCATGGAAAACAATTTTTCAATCAAAAAATCTTATCTTTGACAATGCCAAAAATGTGTCAAAACATGCCCCCCCAATTCGGAGTGAGAATATTTTTTCGGCCGAATTTCTCCACTTGTTCCCTCCAAAATGACCGCCGACCTCCCATTATCGCGCGCAAAACTGCAATTTTTAAAAAAATTCCGCGACTGCACATGAAAGTTATAAAAACCCAAACATATCTCCCCGATTGCCGCACATCCTATTGCATACCCTTCCCATTCCGCTCAGTGCAAAAAAAAAATTCCAAAAAACCCCCCGACCAGCTTATAAAAATCACCCCCCCCAAACCGTTCTTTACCCCGAGCCCGCTTTTCACCTTCACCCGCCCTCGTCTTAACCTCGCAGCGCCCCCAAAACGGCGACTCGAAGAACAATCCCTGTCCTCAAGCGGCGGCATCTTCCTTCCAGAGAATCGAACAGCATCAATGGCGATCAACTTCGAGTCCCCAAGGTAAATCTGCTCCGTCCTCACTTTATTTCCTGCAAATTCCCCTTTCCAGCATCAAACCTGTAATTCTCCCCTTTCCTCCCTTTTATTTTTCTGAAACCTAGGAACTGTACAACAAGGTAGTAATCCCCCTCAAAAACCAATTTTCCATGCCTGGGCCCAATGGGAAAACCTGACCTACCAGTCTGTTTAATGCCAAAGCCCGGGCCCTCCCTTTTTAGATCGAGTGCTTTAGCCTAGGGGTTTTGGAAAAACGCCTTCCGTTATGGCCTGGCCCCCCAAAGAATGGGGAAAAACTGGGACCTTAGGTTTAAAACCAACAAGTTTTTGTCAAGTAACCTAGACCAGTGAAAAGGTCTCCATTGCCCTAGGAGAAGACGAGAATATAAAATGAAGCTTTTTTTTTGGGCCGATGCGATAACGCCTTCCCTTTCGACAGGGGGCCTGCCATCCCCCCTCTTGCCGATGTGCACATCTTACCGGGGTGGAAGTCTCTTTTCCGATACACCCGCTTTTTCAAAGGAAAGCTGGATAAAGTAACACATTTTAAATCGGCGGTTGGACCGGTTATATCCGGAGTATCAAAAACTGGATCGGTGGGCCAGAGAAAATTGCTATCTTTTGAATTTTGTGGCTGAAATTTCACTTTTGTGGCAGAAGTGGGAAAACCACCCCCTGATCCCCCGCTTTTAGAACTCCTTGCCGAGGAAAAAAGACCCCCCTTCGGCCGATATCTTTTTGGATCGGTTATACCCCCTTTGAACCAAGTGTCCAAGAAGCTGTTGTTAGGTGACCATCGAAAACCCTTGGGGGTCCCTGGGGGTTTTATAAACATGTGGTTGAATGCACACATTAAAAGGTTCTTCATTTTGATTTTTTAACCAAAAATTTTCCAAGGGAAACATATTGGGGGTTTTGAATAGGGGGATGATAAAATCGGAAACTCGCCCCCCACTAAATTTTTTGGGAACCACTAGTGCTACCGGCCCCGATGCCCACAGTTTAATTTGTAGGTTCTTCCAAAAGTTTTACTAGGGGAAACCCTGTTGAAGAACGGCTCTGGGGGCCCTAGTTGACGAGAACAACCAATTTTTCCCTGTTGTTCAACCTTACCTTTTTGGGAATGCCTCAGAATAAAAATAATCATGAACCAGCACGTTCCGAGCTATTCCGGGGTAACATTTTGGGAAAATGGGAAAAACGCCCCCCCAAACCTTTAGTTTTATCCCCATCGGTGCAGCAAGACAACTGGCATTCGGCCAATTACCGATCAAGTCTGCTCCAAGGAGTAAAACCAAGACAATCTTTCCAGCGCCTGGCCCAAAAAAGGTCGTCAAATTTTCCCTCCCATGCTGACATATCGGACATCGATCTTCTTCCTGGGCCCCAAACTTCATTAGACAAGTATATAAATTTTGGTGGCAAGAATGGGAGGCCATTTTCTTCAAGTCACCCACTTTATTTCGGCACTTGATCACGCCGATCACGTCATCCCCGATGATGCAGTAAGTTTCTTTATCCCAATGTTTTCTTACTATTTACTCCACCAGGGTATCTGACCTCTTACTAAGGTCGACACCCAATCCCCCGAGTGGAAAGGTGACAAGCCCTTCCGTGCCGAGTGAGAGCCGATATAAAAATGGCCAAATGCTCCCACACTGGTGTTTTTACTCCTCAGAGGGTCCCCAAAGGTTACCTGAAGCCCAAGGCGATGCCTCAACGACCAGTGCCACTCCATGGGGTGTTGCCCTCTTGGCGGGTTTTTTTTCGGTGAGCTTACTTTTTTTTTTTCCCACACAAAATTTCATCGGCAAGTTTATTTCCTATAACTTTCAAAAAATTTTTTTAGCACGAGGTCATGGCAAAACTGCTGCAAATGTACAAGCTTCCCCAACTCGCTGTCGATGCCCCCCCCCCCGGCTTCCCAAAACGGCTAGTTCTCCCACTTTCAGCACCAAAGAAGAAACGCCTAAGGCGGGGCCCCTCCAGCTACCGAGCACCCAAAACAGAGCCACCAACTCCCTTTTCCCCGATCATCCCCTGGACGACACTCTAACCCGGAGATAATACCACCTCTGCAGGAGGGAGGCGACATGGGACGGGACCTTTACCCCCGAAAATCCCTATCGGGAACGGCATCATGCCAAGGGCCAGCCACCGTAGCGAAAAGTGCCAACTCAGCACCTCCGCACCCAAACCCCCCTCCTACGGAAGTGTTCATCGGCAACCCTGCCGATCCCCGGATGAGCCCGATCAGCCGACGTAAGCCCCAGGGGGAAAAAACCCCCTTTAAGATGGAAACCCCTTATTTAAAGACTTGCAGTATAAATTTGATCGGCAAACTTAATCTCTTCTTTTTAGGCCCAAGATTCTCCCGATAGCTTTTTTTTTCGGCGTCACTTCCAGTGAAGATGAAGACAAGAGGGTCTCGCTCCAGCAGACGCCCCTTCTCCTTTGCTTTAACCTTCGCACGAAGACGAGGAAGAAGAAAAAAATCCCTCCGCTTTATCGGCCCAGGTTAAAAATTTAAGTTTGAAGCATCTTTCTGTTCACAAGTAATCCCCCTCGTTTAAGATCCATGCAGCAAAGGAGCTTTTTAAAAATATCCAAGGCCATTGTCACCGATTTTAGAAGAAATCCTCTTCCAGGCACATTCCTCGGAGCCGCCAACTCCAATACCAAGGGGTTTAGCCGCATTGCCGATGGAACGCCCAAAACCAAGTTTTTAGAGGAAATGCTCAAGTTCAAGCAAATTGTCGTGAGAAGCTAAGAGCATCGACCGGTAGAAGCTTCCGGCGCTAAACCCTTTAGCAAGAAATAATTCACCTATCGGGAAGGGGGAAGAGCTGCAGGTGAATAAGGAGGTTTAAGAAGCTTTAACATGTAACCAGAAGAAGCTCAGTTTCCGATACCGTCAAAGCTCTTCGACAGAGAGGGACCGAACCCCGTCCCCAACTATCGCGCTAAAAAGGAAGATTAAGCCAACGGAGGGGCTGCCGATGAGAGCCAGGGAGATGGAAGCAATAGAGCAAATTTGCCTGCGTGCGATACAGCTATCCAATCCCTATTGTAATCTATTGTTCGGGAAGGTAACACTAATACTTGATGCCCGTAATTAATGCAATCGCTTTACCCATTTTTTTAACTTTTCTTTCTCGGTATTTAAAAGAATATTTAGCATTACCCCAAAACAGGGGAATATCTCTTCAAGTATTTTCCGTTTATTGCTTGGAGAACGCAACTCCCTTTGAGGTTTCCAAAATTAAGTTTTCCAGGAACAGACTTTTTATCAGATAAGGACCTTCCCCAAATTTGGAGACCATTTTTCAAACTTAAACTCTTAGTCCCAAGGGGAAAACCAACTTCCCAAACCCGATCCCATCGTCAAATTCCTTTACCCTTACTTTCTTGTTAATACCACCTAGAACCCCTTTTCTTATTTTCCTCAATGTTGATGGGAGCCTTCAACCGATGACCTGCAAAATTCTTTAACTCATCCTTCATAAGAGTATCATACTCATTGGTCGTCAATTGTCTTGAGAAACAATCCCCTAAAAATTTTTTTTAATTTCCCAGGGAAGGCAGCATCGGGTCCATAGACAAAACTAATACGGCGAAACTTTGGTTGCACCAGGGGACAACCCATCCGATATGCCCCATAGGGTCTCATTTAATACTATATGCCACCCCTTTTAGGGGTTTTTTTCAATCTTGCGGGTTGATAAGCTTGTTTAACTCCTTTATTTGTTGCTTAGCTTGACCGTTTTGCTTGAGCATAAAAAGGAGAGAATTTTTAATACCTTTTAAACCCATAATAGCAGCAAAATTGTCAAAAAACCCCCCGAAGTGAACTGGTTCCTTGATGGGAGTTAAAAGTTTGAGGAATACCAAAAACGGGTAAACAATATGTTCTTTTAAAAATCTACCAAAGTTTTTCCGATGTTACCTTTTTCAAAGGAAAGCCTAAAACCCTTTTATGAAGTTTAAATTTGGTTAAACAAAGAATATAAAATTATGCCCTTTTTCTTGATGGTAGTTTAAATTTTTCCGATTTAGATCAATACCCCTTTTTCCCCTAAATGGCCCAAAGGGTTGAATTTTTGGATTCATTGCCGGGCGCAAAGGGGCCCCCTGGACATTACCAAACTTCTGACAATTTGGCACCCTTTTTAAAAAAAATTGAAGCAAAACTTCAAGAATTTTTTGGCCAAAAATATCCCTTCCGCCTAATTTATCCAAATTTTATTTTGAATGCCCATTGATGTGCTCCACACACACCCCCTTTGGGTCTCGCCCCTAGCTCTTTTGATTTCCCCCTTTTCAAGGCTCTGGTTAAAATCCTTTAATTTGTCCGATCATACAATCATTGTCGAGGAGAAAAAACTTGGTTGCTTTGGAAAATTAGACGCCTTTCAACTTTTTTGGCCCGGGTCTCTCAAGTAATCAGCAATTTTTTTTTCTCCAGTCATCGGCAACCATTACCCATGTCATGACTTCTTGAATAGCTTTATATCCTTTAAGCATTTGTGCTAAAACCCATTTGGGCCCTTCATTATGCAAACCCAGGGGAAAATGCTCTAGGTGGTTTCTTTGAATTCTCTCAATAACCGTAAACACTTCTCATAATGCGCAATTTCAAATTAAATTCGGCATTCATTTACCCCCGGGCAATTGATTGGGTCACCAACATTGAATTGCCAAAGATTTCAAAAAGCATCGGCATGTATTCCCGGGAGTAATTCCAACCCCTTTTTTTAAAGGGGCCCGGTACTCAGCCTGATTGTTTGTTGATGTAGCAACAACGGGAACGAAATTTTTTTTTTTTCCCCCCCGGGGT